>JAHBCN010002331.1:0-72500 GCA_019359885.1 Listronotus oregonensis
AAACCCAATTTTTTAAAAGTTTTTTATATTGTTTATTTTTTTTCCCTAAGCCAACCCTTTAACAATAGGCCACTGGCACATTTTTTTTTATATGCTAAAATATCCCTTTATATCAAAAAACCCGGTTTTTTAAATTCAAATATAAAATGCCCGGCCCAAAAAACAACATCTAGGCTTTTTAAATGCCACGTGACGTCACAATGCAGAATTCACGGATACAGGATAAAATGCAAATGCTGAATTTTTCTATGCTGGAACAGGCAGTATTGACACATTTTATTCGACAATCTATCAAAGGTTCAAAAATAAATCAACCTAAAATTTCTGACGTAATTGTACCAAAGACAATTGTAGTTATTGTAGTTATCACTATAGACGCCCAGTCCCTTTGTATAAATACTTTTTGCCGACAATCGAATTTTATTAGAATATTTAATTTTTACCTGCTAAGGTACCTCTCAGCGTTGGCTACCTCCGCACATATTTATGTTGCAAAAACAACAAACTGCTTTTGCACAGAATTGTCGAAGAAAGGGTAGTAATGCATGATGAATTTTTTTTTTCCTGTAAGATTTTAAATGGGGTTTTTTGGTATTTGGATTCGTATGAACCTCTTTTTTTGTGAAAAAATTTTTTATTAAGGGGAAATAAAAAAACTGCCGTTGTGCATTAGAAAAAAAAATTTTTTTTAGAATGCATTTTAAAGTTTGTAATTAAAAAAAAATCTATAATTTAAACTTAAAAATGCTTTTTTTAAATTTCACAAACCCAGTTTTTCTTTTCCCCATTAATTAAATTTTTTTTATTAAGTTTGTAGCCGTTCATACGAATCAAATGCAAAAAACCGCATACAAATCCAATCTGAAAAAAAAAATCCCTGAAAGGGCCCCATTTTTAAAGGTGGCTGGTAGGCGGGCCCAGTACGCCCCCCTGTTAGTGAATAAATAAATTATTATTGTTAATATAAAATAGCATTAGAGTTTTTTTTAATTTTCTTTTTTTTTAAAAAAAAAAGGTAATAATTGTGCAATTGGGCATCTTTTAATATGAAATGAAAAATACAGAGTGTTTCAAAAGTCCTGAATGGAACTAAAATTTTCTATAGGTTGGCTGGGGCCGGGGGGTTAAAGGGAGAAGCTGCTTTAAAATATTTAAAAATTATTAACAATAATATAAATCAAATTACAGGAATTAAAAATTTTTTTCAAAAAAGAGCACCCTTTTAAGCAATCTTTATACAGTTTAAAAAAAAATCGTCACATCAGCTCTTTTATATTTATTGTATTTTTTTATTATAAAACTTTATTTACGTAGTATAAGGGTTGCTGGGTCTAAATTGTATATTTTTTAAATATAACAAAAACCTATTTATTAAGAACAATATAAAAGACAATTATTTATTCTAAAATTTTGGTAATTGTTTAAAATCACGACCCCATTTTTTTGGGATGAAAAAAACAAATAAATATTTTTTTTTTTTAATTCGACAAATATTTTTATTTTTTAAGTTTATCAAAAATAAAGTAAAAAAATCAAAAATGTTAATTTTCGATTAAAAAGTTTTTTAATTTTTTTTTTGTTAAATCTTAAAATTGATATTAAAAAAATATATTTTTTTTTTACACGTGGCATATAAAACAAATTACTAGAAATTCGTATACAACTTTAAAAATTCCAAAACATCGGATTTTTAGGACATGTCTAATAAGAAATAAATGTTTATGATAATCAACTCCCTATTCAAAAGGGGAAACTAACCTTATCAATAGGAAAAATTAAATAAAAATAGCTTTTTCAAAAAAAAAGTCTTAGTTCTTTTTTTTTCCGATCCAAGTAGATAAACCAGGTGTAACTAGATTTTTCTAGTTTACTTTTTAAAACCCCCCTGAAGGGTATATTCATCACCTAAAATGTAAAATCATATAAACTTAACAATTGAAAAAAAAATATTTACATGTTTTGGATATCTCAAATATGATGGACAGTTTAGGTAGTTTTGATAATAAACCACCTTTTAAAGGTAAAAAAACCGAATTATCAGAAAAATTAATAAAATGTTAGCTTTAAAAATGTTTTGACCTCATATTTTCATCCCAGATGTATAAAATAGGCCTTCTTGGGGTTTTCAAGTTCATTTCTAATCAAAGTACCTTAAGGGGGTAAATTCATCCCCTTAAATGTATAGAATCATAAATTTTTAAAATATTAAAAAAATATATTTGGATGTTTTAGAATATCTCAAATATAACATAAATTTTCTTAATTTTGGGGATGAATTTCCCCCCCTTGCAGGGGGGGTTTTTAAATTGAAAGTGATCTAAAAAAATCTATTAACTCTTTTAACCTTGAATCAAAAAAACAAGCTAAGACTTTTTTGTAAAAGCTAGGACTTCATTCAATTTTTTTCAATGATAAGGTAGCTTTAACTTAGAAAATGTTGACTATCATATACATTTATTTTTATTAGACATGTTTAAAAAAAATCTGTTTTTTTTGAAATTTTTTTAAAGTTTTACATGATTTTATATTTTTTAGGGGATGATTAAACCCCACATAGTTCATTTGATTTACAACTTTCGCAGGGGAAAATTATTATTTAATTTTTTAAAGTCCATTTAAAACAAAAATTGCAGTAAGAATAACTTTTAATTTCACTGTATTTTTGCAATTTTTTTTATTTACTTTTCCAATCCCTAAACAGAAGTGATTTTTAAAAAATTTTCAAAAAGAAAAAAGCACTTTTCCTAAATGAATAAAGGTGAAAAAACAGGCGTTTTTAAGCGGTTTTTAGCACTCTTTTAAATATCAAATATTTGAATTAATATCTATCAAAAAGGTTACTCAAATACGAATTAAATTTTAGGTGTCGATCATATAATTATAAGGTATTTATTAGTCCAAATAATTTTAATATACATAGATAAATACTTACCACAGTTTATAATCAATTTGCTTACATAGTGTACTATTCTTGGGAGGGAAAACGAAAGGGGCCTAACTTTATCTGCTCTTCGACTCACTCGGCAATCATTAATATTGACATGATTTGACATTTTTAACAAGAATACAAATTTTAATTATCCGGGGGAAAAAACAAACAAATTACAACGCACAAATGGCAATTCGATATGCTATGAATTAAACAAAAACTTTTTTTTTTTTCAACTCCAAAAATAGGCGTTTTTTGCTTCTTTGATGGCCACACTTTAATTCATAATTCTTCTTTATTTGCAAATAGAAAAAAAAAAATACATGCGTTTTTTGGATTTTTTTTATAAAAAAAATTAAATAAATTTAAGTAAGCCTATACAAACATTTCTTGTTATGAAGGGATGTCTTATAATAAAAAAAATAGAATTTGTAAAAATTTAAAATCATGTTTAAAAACGTGTTTCTTATACTAGGTATAAATATATTTTGGGAAATAAATCCCTCACAGTACAAGTTTATATAATTAAAATTTTATTATTTAATGAAAAAAAAATTTTAAAAAAAAAGATTAAGAATTAAAACAATATAAATTTAAAACCTATTTTCGACAGAAATAATTCCTACTTTTTTTTCTTTTTTATTGGTTTGGCAACAGAGTTCCTTTATACAGCAGCGTGTGCACGTATATTTTCGATGGACCTCGCTCGAGAAATCTCAACAAGCGAGCGTCCAAACCTATTACCAAAAATTTTACATTGTTCTGTGAGTCTATATGGTAACACAAATTTTTTAACTACAATTTCTTTGATTGTACAAAGTTTTTTTTTTTTTTTAGACGAACGTAAAGAAAAAATACAGATCTTACCACTATTTTGTTTCGCAATAATAATCAGATTGGTTTTTATGTTTCTTTTACTAGCTTTTTCTTTAATTTTGCATCTCTCATTTCTGGTCTGGTTAATGGGCATACAGGCACAAACAAAATAATATAAATTAATACATATTATGTATATTATACAAAGAACAAAAATTACTTATAAAGCCTATTACAGAAATTATGATACCCAAAAAATTATTTTTTAAATTCCTATCAGTGTCATATTTAATATTTTTATAAAATTTTTTTGTCCTACATTAATTTTAACATCTATAAATCTGGAAAAAATTTTAGTCCGATTATCGAGTTATCAGCCCCTTTTTTAGCAATTATTAAAAGAGACATTAGGCGATTAAAAGCTGAAAAAATGTTTTTGCATTTTACGTTCAAAGGGGGAAAATATAGCATTTATTTTGCAAAATTAAAGATTTTTTATTTTTCATCCAAATCACTTAATTAGCTTATTGAACCCAAAACTCGTCAATTTTTTTGACTCACTACTTGCGTTACTGCGTGGAAAGCAAGTTTGCTAGGTTCTAGTCATATCGTAAATTATCGGATCTTAACAAATAGCTTAACATTTATTAAAAATTTTTAAAAAAGGGTTGTCTACCAAATTTATAAAACGGGGGAACCCTTTAAAATGGGAATTTAATAATTAGTGTGGTAACCTGGGTACACTCGTCTTTCGTATTGAATGCTTTACGGTGGTTTTGGTTTGTCAAATTTACAGCGTCAGATATAATGACAACATATTTTAGTTTATTTTCTTTACCCTTGTCAGAGACCTTCAAAATCAAAAATTTTTTTACATATGTCAAATTATTCGTAAGGAAATATCAAAATGAGAATTTTTTTTTGGTTTTTCAAAAATGTTGAAAATCACCCAAATTTAGGGGTTGATATAATAATTTAAATATGAAAATAATATCAATAAAATAGTAATTCTAATTGTTTTTTTTCTATAAAATAAAATCTTAAAACTAGAAAATAATTTATTTTCATATTAATCAGGGTGTAAAAAGTTGCCCCCAAGCACGCTAAGGGGCTAAACCATTCTCTTAATATTAAAAAATTAACAATTACTTGAAAAATCTAGGAAAAACTACTGGGATTTTCCCTAAATTGTAAAAATTTAAATCGCGTACCTCCCACCAGTATCTATTAAAACCCCCCCTTTTGAAGGGTGAACTACCCCGAACGTGATAACATACGAAAATATGTAGCGATATAAAAACTGTCAAAATGTTTTAAAATTTAGTTTTTTTTTTTATCAAAAAGATAACGCTTACTTGTTCTTATTATTTAAAAAAAAAAATTAATAAATCAAAATCACGGTTTGGAAATTATCCCGAAATATGAAAACAAAAATTAATTAAGAAATTTTAAAAAAAACCCTACTCAGATATTTTAAAAAATTAGAAATATTAATCTTCTACTTCCCACAAGTGTCTAAAAAAAACAAAAATTAGTTGAAAAATGTTGGGAAATCTAAAGATATTCTAAATTATTAGAAATTCAAATTGTGTACTTTCTACCAGTTTTTATAAGAAAACCACTCCTGGAGCGAAGAAGTGAACTATCCCCGAACGTGATAATATACAAAAATATCATCGCGATATAAAAAAATCTGTCGAATATTTTATTATAGATCTTACTTTTTTGGTCATTGCTATAATTATTCAACTTTTTTTCAAAATAAAGAAGACCTTGCATGGGTCATCTCCCAATCATAGAATATTTTTAAATAGTTTTTCGTAGATTTTTCAACGAATTTTAAATTTTCCCCAAACGTGCGGAAAAGTCCACTTTTCCGCATGCATTTTGGGGCGCAAAGTTACACTTTCCCCCGGCGTGCAAAAAAAGAAATACTCTAAAATCTTACAGGTAAGGAAGATTTATATGTATTTTAGTAATTGTAGGTATTTCATGCAATATACGAAGCCATTGCAAATTTAGTTTATTTTCTTTTTGTTTGTTACTTGTAATTTTCAATATTTCAATTAAAACACAAAAAAACACTTTTAATTACCCTGTATAATAATAATAAATGATTATGACAAGTCAAGCAACAATATGTAATCTTGGTGATTTTAACACATGTCAGATTTTTCTTCGTTTTCCATATGAACAAACAATTGCACAAATGAATTTCAATAAAAAAATTTTTAATGAAAACGTTAATCTTTTTTAATAAAAATCCGACAAAAATAATTATTTAAAATGAGTAGTTCCGATGGGGAGCTATTTACCAGATTCGGGAATTATTGCATATACGGTTTTCTTCTATTTTGGATTATATGGTAAAATTTTTTTATTGTCATATTCCATTTTCCTTAGGGGTTGCAAATATACTACCGGGAGAAAATTATGTTTTTAATATTTTTATTTTAATTTGAAAATTTAAAATTACCATTGATTTTCTCCATATAAGGAAACTCCCCATTATGACAAGGAACGTCGCGTGCAGTGTTGCCAAATCAGGTCTTTTTAACGTTCCGCATTTTTATGTCCTGAAATATAATTTGGGGAAAAAAAAAAAGCCCCTTTAACTCAAAAAGGGTGATAAACTTGGGGTTTTTTATTTGTCCCCAGATATAGGGTTAAAGTTTGGACGTCCCATTTCCCATTTTGCCCAGAAGGTAGATTTGTTTTATTAATTTTGGTAAATATTCTTTAAAACTATTTTGGTTATGTACTTTTTTTTTAGACTTAATGTATATTTTAAAAATTAAGACTTTATACTACTTTACCAAAACAAACAGGGATTACGTCACAGTTGACATTTAAATTGGTGTATGTGGGCTTAAATGGTTACTCCTTGTTACCTAACAACAAAATTAACCATGACCAACTGTTTAGAAAAATAAGAGCCCTAGTCGGTCATGGTTAGTTTTGCAGCTTTTATTTATCGAAAAGAACAAATTTTAAATTTGATGGCCAAAAATTATTAAGTCAACCTTTGAAATATTTGAATTTGACAATGTGAAAGAATGTGTTATCAGATTTTTGGTTTTTCAACCTATATTTTTAAATTTAAATTAAAAGTTTTTTTCCCTTTTCGTATTTTTTCTCGTTTCTGTTTCTGTGTTATGTTTAACTAAATAATTATCAATTTTTTTTTTTCAACCTCAAATTCCCCCATTAATTTTATTTGGTTAAAAAAACAAAAATTAAACACAATTTCTCTTCTCGAGTATATTTGCTACCCCAAGGATCCAAATGTATTTTGGTAATTGTTTACAAAACGGTTTTCTATTTTATTATTAAATGATTAATTTTGGAAATACACACCCTTCTGTTATTTATTAGGATTATAATTTGCGCACAAACAAAAAATTGTATTTTTAAAATTGCAAGGGTTCAAAATTCTAGACTGAATCAATTTAAACCATCAAATTTTGTTTTTCTTTTTGAAATATATGGGGTAAATAAAAAGCTCTTTGCTCAGAACTAACCATGACCGCCCCTAGAAAGGGTTTTGAATTTTTAAAGGCCCGATGTAGTTGGTTGCGCATATTTCAATTTATTTGGAAAAACCCCCGGGTTGAGACTGCACTTTAAAAGTAGCAAAAATAATTTCTTGTTCCTTGTCAAAAGGGGGAGTTTCGCATTATATGAAGAAATCAATGGTAATTTTTTTTAAAATCAAATAAAAATTTTAAAAACATAATTTCTCTTCCTTGTATATTGCAATCCCAGGACACTAGAATACGACTATAAAAAAATTTTGCCATTTAATCCAAAAACCGTTTTGTAAATTACCGTAATTTTAAAAAAAATTCATAAAATCAAAAATAGCAAAAAACCCCTTAATACAATTTTTACCCAGATTCTATCCTGGATGCACAAATCCCGTAAGTTTATTATTACCAGCAAAATCTCGTGAAATATGAAAATCAATAAAAGTCATTTCGAAAAGGGGCTTTAGCAAGGGGCCCAAAATAAAAAACCTTGGCCTACTTGCGGATTTGCAAAAAAATAAACCTAATACTTTATGGGTAAGTACTCAAATTTTAAAAAATGGGTCCTCAAGTGAAAGTTTATATTTGAAGCTAACATCACTCTTAAACCAAACGTGGGATACCGCCAAAAAATCAAAAACTTTCAGCAAAAAAGTTTCAAGATTCATGAAAAGCATCTGATAATATTTACCTTCAATATTCTTTTTGGATTAGCCAGTGCTTATAGGAGGGCTAAAATAATGATTGATGACATACAGGATAATAAAAATTTGATAGTGGTGAAAAATTCCCAACAGTAAAAATCTTCAGAATCTTTGTAATCCGATGAAACAAATAACGGACTTTTTCATTACCGTAAATAGAATTTGCGAAAACCACCTTTAAACCCCCCGGTTTTTGTCAGTATAAACAAGGAGATCAGTACGCAATGTGTGGGAATTTCAATAGGTAAAATGCCTTCAATTTTTGCATACCTAAAATTAAAAAATCCAGAAAGGGTACACTGGACATAGTTTTTTGTCGATCCTCTGCGACTATGTTAGCGGATTCTGGAGAAGAAATTCAATGTCAAGCGACTTGGGGGGTGGAAATCAACGGCTGCTGGGCTACTTTATGAATCACAAAAACAGAAAAAAGGGTATTCGAATAAAATATTGACCATGAACAACTCCCCCCCAATTTAAATCAACCTTCATCAAACCGTACAATAGGGGCTTATACCACCCCCTAAATGATCAGGTTCTGCAATTATTTTCAATATGCTAATAACTGTTCTTTTGTTGTTAAAAATTTTTCAACATAATTCCATTTTTAAATATGTTGTAGTAGTTCTTCCCGATTAAACATAATTTAAAAATAATCATTGCTTTAATATTGGTATCTGACGCTCGTAGGAAATTTTGTTCTAACGCTTGCGCAAAGTGACTTTTCGCATGACTCCCCGCCGAACCCCCCTTCGCGTCGTTCGAACACGGCGCGTGCGGAAAATATCACTTTGCTGTTAGAAATACTTTTTTCATATTTCGAATATTTCACTACTTATGAGGTTGATTTTTATTAAAAAAAAGTTTTGAATAATTAGGACAAGTAAGCGTAATCTTTCTGATTAAAAAGTAAAACTATTATAAAATATTATTCGACAGTTTTTTATATCGCTTCTAATATTTTGTATATTTACCACACGTTTGGGGGTAGTTCACCCCTTCGTTACAGGGGTGGTTTCTTATGAACTTTCATTGGGAAGTACGTTAAATTTATAATAATTTAAGAATATAGTAGTTTTCCTAGATTTTCGAAAAACCAAAATAATGCTTTGTCTTGATTTTTCATTACCAATAATTTGACATCGCAAAATATTTTTATACTAAGGTCTTTCATAGGAGTAAGAAAATATAGGCTTGCTTTACGGTCACTCTTTTAAATGGTAAGGCCAGAAACTCATTTTAAGAAAAAATTAATAGGTTGTTCTTTAATAAGTAAAGGGAAGAAATTTTATCACACGAGTTTTTGATTCAAGTATATTTTTGAAAGGAGCCTCTTCTGCCTGAATATATAAAACTAAAGCCCCTATTTCTAATTTTATAATAATTTATTTTTTCGTTACAGCCATAAGCAAGCCTCTCCAGAGTGGAAATCATCTCAGACTGACAACTCTCAAGGCAATCTAATAAATTTAGATGTGCCGGTGGAAACCAGCCAGAAAGCACAGTTGTGTGATTAATCCGTCAGACCTATTAAATCCCAAATAGAGGAAAAATTACTACGTTTGTGTGTATATTTCAGCATTACCTGAGTAGGTCTCTGCAAATTACGAATTGGGGATTCTGAAGATGGTTTTGTAAATTAATTTGTTTTTGTGTTAAATTTATTAAAGTAACACGTCACTGCCGAGTTGCGGTGGCTGGTAAATTTCAATTGACTATTTTGAAAAGAATATATAGTTTTATTATATAAAGAAAACATACTTTAAACATTTAAAAAGTAAAATTATAGAAATACGGAAACATATCGACTGGCACAAGCACATTACATCCATAGCCTCGGCAGCATAGAGAAAGCTTGGATTTCTCTTTCGAGCCAGAAAGTATTTCTCTACTTCCAATCTGTATACTCTCTATGTACCCCAAATCACACCTTCTTTGTAATATTGTTCTGGGGAATGGCGTCTAATACAACACTTAGCATTCTGGACTCCATTTAAGCCGTTCGTCCTTGATATTCAGTCCCACACGCTTACAGAAGACTTCCTTCTCTTGCCCTGCCGTCCCAGAACTGTGAGGATCTGTCGCAATGTTTTACGGTTTCTGCTCAGAGGAGTTGGCCAGTATAATTCCCCCTTTGGCTGCTCTCAATAGAGTAACACGTGGTGCAATTTCTATGCGTCCTTTTACAGTTTAACTAGAGAGGCCCCGAACTTTCCGCTTTCTTCGTTTCCTTATCCCCAGAGTGTCCAGACTTTGAAACCACGCAAATTTTTCCTTCACCTCAGTCTCACACTTGGCCCAAGTCCCGCGTGAACAAACTTCCTCTCACCACTCTTAAGACTTACACATTTAGTACTTGAATCAGCCTTGGTGGTCTGTCTAAAGATAATATATATATATATATATATATATATATATATATATATATATATATATATATATATATATATATATATATATATATATATATATATATATATATATATATATATATATATATATATATATATATATATATATATATATATATATATATATATTTCGGAGATTCTTTTTCTCTTGAGGTTTGATCCTTCAAATTACAATGGAAAAAAAAAGAAGAATATGTTTTCCAAGAAAAAATAGTTTTTGTTTCGGCCGGAAATTCCTAGCCTTGCAAATAGTTGAAGTAGTAGTCTTATAATTAACATTACATACATCAATAAAAAACAATTTCATTTGAACATAAATAAAAACCAGAAAACAGATACACGCACTGAAAGCCGAGGAACACGTCACATTTTTAAAATTTGGATTTTTTGATGTATAAATGTTAATTATAAGACTACTACTTCAACCTTCTTGAAAAGGCTGGGAATTTCCGGCCGGAAACATCAAAAAAATACATTTTTCTGGAAAAAAAACACTTTTCTTTTTTTTCCATTGTAATTCAATTAAAGCCAAGAAAGAATCTCCGAAAAATATTGATAAATCGATTCAAAGAAATTATATAAAAATATATATATATACATATACATATATATATATATATATATATATATATATATATATATATATATATATATATATATATATATATATATATATATATATATATATATATATATATATACTTTTGTAATATGCAATTTACTGCATTTCACGACATCATCATTTCAGACATCAGAGGTAGTGAATAAATTAGTAATAATAGAGTAACTCAATATTCTGGTGTCCATATAAGAGTTATATTGCCTATGCCTAAGCATTTCTTTTAGCATAAATAAGACGATTTTAATGATTTGGTAAAATATACATCCAGACCAGATAGAAGAATGACGTTTAATCTAGATTCTGGTTCGTAAAATAGTATTTTTTTCTACCTTGGTATATGGATTTAAATTGGTAACATTTCTATAACACGATCTAAAAAACTTTGTTAACAGAAACAGGCTGTAAAGATTTTTGCGTCAGTTTTAAGTTTTTACGAATATAATTTACTGTACAGTATGTCCCATTTCGGTTGCAAATGCAAAGTATCTCAGTTATTCGTAAAGATAAAACCTTGCCATTTCGCGAAGCTGAGCAACTTTTTTGTGAAACTTAAGATGCCGCAAACAAAGTTATAGTCCTCTTGGTTTCCGAGCTACAGGGCGATAATGAAAATATTGCATTTTCAGGTATCCCTTGTATCTCAGTTGATTGACAAAAAAGTCTGTTTTCTCAAATAAGAATAAGCGTAAAAAACAGAATTGTTTCCTTAAAATATATTAAGAAGTAAGGACTTTACCAAGCATAACTATTTTTACTTCTGTAAGAGTTTAAATAGTTTTTGTTACTAAATCTCGAACAACAGTACCGTAGGTCTTAAAGGAGATACAATGAATTTTATTAACATGAGCTAACAGTTAAGGAAAAGAAAAACATCTCCTGAGCAATAGGTTCAGTCCAAATGCTTTGGATATAAAGAGCAAACTGTGAGTTTGAGGCACCCATCCCTCTTATTTTTAAAGGGATACATAAAAGTGACATTTCGTGATACTCTATTAAAAGCTGTTGAAAAATAAATTGGATATTATTTAATTGGTTAATTTTTAATATAAGAAAATTAAGAGGAAAATAAATTCTTGCAGCTCTGTTGGTGTAAAAGAGAAAACATCTTGTAATAAATAAGGCAAACGGCTTTTCTTCAGATGGAATTAAGAATGTCAAGAGGTGGGAGACACCATTTTTTAGATATGGGAACAGTATATTAAGCAGAATCTGATTTTAAATGCATACGGAATATACAAATTAAAAGGGGAAATAATTTTTGGCTCAAAAGAGTAATTCAAGCTTTTTTGAAGGTGCTTTGGCTATGAATAGAATGTATTGATGCTAAATAAGGTCATTTAAAAAAATAATACCTACAAGGTATATAAGCCTTTATTCTGCAGAACTTAAACGATTCTAAGTGAGGACTGAGTATTAACAAACTTGTTTTGAGGTTAGCAAATATGAGGCAATAAAATTAGCAATATTTTCGGTACTTCGGGTCCTGTGAAAGGATATTTACATTACTCTGTGCTTTTTTTGAAATCAGACTGTGAGATTTGCTTGGGATACTTAATACTAGAGTAAAGGGTACTATCATCCGCCTGTGTATTATCCCTAACAAAGAATATGATAAATTAAAAAAAAAACCAACAACTTTTGTTACTAAAGTAAAATACAAACTTCTGTTCTTTTAGTTTAATGATTATCAAAAAAATAGATATTGCCATTGCTAATTGCTTTCAAACTGGAGTTTGATAAATCCATAATATTAACTTTTTTCCAAGTTATTTAAAATTTTCTTCTTCCCTGATATCTCGTAATTTCTGTTATTCTTTCTTCTTTGTTATAGGTCCCGGAGGCCATCCTAAAAGAAGACCCATACGGCCGCGCAACCAACATGCGCATGACGTCATTTACCGACTCGAAAATTATGATTGGACAATCGTCTTCGGCTACGTTGCCACACTATCCTACTCAACCGAGCGTTCAAAATATGTATCCTAACTGCTCTACAATGCCACTGCCACAGCATACTTCTGGAAACATTCCTCAAACTATGACAAATGGAAATAGGTAAGAAACAATACTCGATGGCTTAAAAATTTTAAAGAAAATTAGCTTTTTCTAAATTTCTTGACAACGTACTAATTGATTATAATGTCTTTTGGTATATGATTAGACACTTTAAAATTACTTTTTATGGTGGTGTTGTGGTCAATCATAAGAAAGAAAAAGTTTATTTAAGTGAGGTCGTTAGTAAACATTTGGTTAATTTTTTTTATCATCGTGGTTATGACAATCATTTTTTTTTTCTTTGAAAACTGGATGTTACTGTATGGTATGGTGGAAAATGGGATCCAACATGGTAGTAATAAAATTTTAATTTCTAAACTTTACCAATATGCATAAAATCAAAACATCATAGCAGTAAGGTCAACATTATATTTGCATAAATGTCAAGATAAGGTTTTTTTATTTCAAGGAACCCCCATACAAGATGGGTCACGATCTCACGTACATTACGACCATTTTAATATGGCAATTAAGAGATTTAAAGTATAAATAGGTAACCATACCGATAGTCGGGGAGTCCGGGGGTCGGCAGTTCAGAGTGTAGGTCTGAAGGCCAGTAATCGGCTACCCGATGTGAAAGATATACACATACCAAATTAAAAAGTTTGATTGTGTGCCTTATACAGGCTCCTACAAGTATTAAAAGACTACTGTAGTTCATGGGCCTCAAGTCTCTTAGTAACGTGCCCCACATGGTAGAGGTCCCAATTAAATATCGTGTAGTATGGTATCCCACAGTATAATGTGTCAGTAATTAAATGACGGTATACATTACCCCAAGAGAACATTATGGTAAAAGAGTTTATCTAAAAAAAAATATTCAAGACTTAAAAAATATTTCATACACATACAGTTACTGGATAAAAATACATATATGGGTTCTTATATTGCTGATGATATAGAAAATCAGAGTAAATGTTTACTTATGACATCACGTTTATAACCGTTCACTTTTTTAAATCAAAATGAAATACATACCAAAATTAAGAAATTACGGTAACTTTCAAAAAACTATAAAAATGTTTGTAGTATTATATCATAATTTTTCAATAACAGCTTGCCATTTTAAAAACAGTAAAAATGCTATGAAAATCAATTGCACGAAACTTTATACAAGTCTCCTAAAAATTTTTTGTAGCATATTATATATCTATTTTTATTTTCAGTTGTAATGTTTATATCAACAGACCCCATACAACAATTCCAACCCATTTAAATGGAGTGAAGTTAGTTACAAACAATCACAATCCGTATCAAAAGAGAATGCACAAACCTGGCGACCCTTTGTCATCCATCGCGAAGTTGGAACCGATTTACACTAAAATCAACCGAGCTACAAACGAAATATGTCACTATAGTACTACAAGCAGTACTTCGTAATTAGGAAGAAAAAAGTATTATTGATATAATACCACGAAAATTCCTTATGTAACATAACATTATATAAAATCGATAAAATAATAAAAATATATAAAAGGTATTATAAGCGGAATTTATTGGTGAAACAGACAAAATATGTCTATCTTTATGGTTCTAGTGTTCATGCCATTAGGTTTTGAGGTTAAAATTAACCAAGATTTTATACACAATGTAAACTATTATAAGCCCACATTATCTTAAATTGCTAGTTTAAAAACAAACTGCAAAGAAACTCAACAATGATTCTTGATAGAAACATTTGTTGTAAATAGAATATAATTTTAAAAAGGTGTAAAAGTATTACATATACCAAAGAATAATATTTCTAGAGAATTATTATACTCAACTGATCTAAAAAAATTGTACTTACTGTATCTTTCCTAAAACTAGCAAATTCTTCGAAAAAGCTTCATAACCTATAATCTATTTCTTGTTGTATAAAATACTCTGAATGTTTTAAATGTTCTTATGAAGCGTCGATTTGAAAGACACTAGATAAACTAAAAAATTAACGTAAATTTCACTATTTTAGTTCCAATATGTTCTCTAAATCTTTTGTTAAATTAAAATTATTGCATAAAAAACAAAAGGTAAATTTGTGTAAATAGTATTTATTAAATTTGTAGGAACCCTTAAATTCACTTCTAATAATGGTAAATAAAAAAATATACTTTTTTTGCAAAAACCAATATTGGCATATACAGGGTGGAGCAATAGTGTGATAAAGTACCGTATCACCTTCTTATTAAAGAGATTCAAAAAAATGTAAAATACAAAAATTTTAGTACATATGGTGGTGCATATTTTAAATATATTTTTAAATATACAGGTTGTTTTAGAAACACCTGACACGCTTTTATTTTAATGAAACACCCTATATATTATTGCATTTTTGGATTGTAGGCAAAATTGTAGACACATTTTATTTATAATATCCTATACCTTTAACCGTTTCTGTAAATATTTTAAATTTATGTCAAAAATGACGTTTACAGGCCATGTTATAATTAACAGTTTTATTTGTACGAAAGTATTTTGTATTTGATTGAGGTTGGTTTATAGTAAAAGACCTATTGCAGTAAAGTGTGTTGACATTTTGATAATAAATTAGTACAGGGTGATCAAATCGACCATAAAAGTTAGTCCAAAAAACGTAAAAAGTCATTTTTTTATAACCTTATCTTATGTAGCATTAATAAATAGGGTAACCTTGTATTAGATTGTCTATACCAAAAATGTATAGTTTTCCAAATATTTGCGATTTAACATTTTTCTATTAAAAATCCCATACAGCTTTTAGTTTTTTTATTAGTTGGCCACGACGGCGAAAAAAATACTCAAATACTACAGAAATAAAACTATTTATTGTCTCTAGATGCTACAACTATTAACAAATAATTAGTAACAAATTTAAAGAGATAAAAAAAACTACCTAATTAGGTGTTCAAAGTGTCCGCCAAGTTACTTAAATTTTGACACATTTCTGCACTTATCTGTTAAAAACAGTTTCTAATTTTAATTTTCATGTCTCCTTTTGTTGTAGGTAGTATTTTATACACCTGCTTTTTCACATAGCCCCCTATGCTAAAGTCCATTTTAGTGAGATTAATAAAACTAAATGCTGTATAGAATTTTTACAATAGAAAAATGTTGAATCGCAAATATTTCGCAAACTATACATTTTTTGTATAGACAATCTAACACAAGATTACCATATTTAATAATGCTAAATAAGATAAAGTTATAAAAATACAGGGTTTCCATTTAAAAAAAATGACTTTTTACGTTTTTTTAGATCAACCTTTAATTGATCGATTTTGATCACCCTGTACTAATTTATTATCAAAATATCAACACACTCTACTACAATAGGTCTCCTGCTATAAGGAAACCAACCTCAATCAATTACAAAAGACTTCCGTATAACTATGTACTGCTAATTATAACATGGCCTGTAAACGTCATTTTTGGCATAAATTTAAAATATTTCAAAAATGGTTAAACTTAGGTATAGGTCATTAAAAATAAAATGTGTTTATAATTTTACCTAGAATCCAAAAATGTCATAATATATAGAGTGTTCCATTAAAAAAAAATTAAAAAAGTGTGTGTCAGGTGTTTCTGAGACACCCTGTATATTTAAAAATATTTTTAAAATATGCAGCATCATATGTACTACAATCTTTGTATTTAACATTTTTTTGTATCTCTTTAATAAAAAGATGAATGGTACTTTGTCACCCTATTGCTCCATCCTGTATATGGTTAGATTTTTTTTTACTAACTATACGGCGCTAAAGTACGAGACTTAAGACTTCAAAAATATTAAAAAAACCAAAAGTTTATCTGCATGGAAACAGTCATCTCATCTTATTCACAACGTAATATTTAATGATATACATTTAGTTAAAAAAAACAAAATTTATTTTTTTTTATTTAATTATTGTATTAAAGTTTAAAACATACCACAAAATAAAGAACGGCGTCAGTTTTAAATTTATGGTATTGATATTTCTTTACATTAGCCGTAACTCCAAAAATAATTAGCATGTTGAAGACAATACACACATCTTTCATTAGGATATACAAGGTGTAATATGAAAATTTTTCTACCATTAGCAAGACATTAAAATACGTTTTAATGCACTGTTTACATTTTTTACATATACAAACTAAGAAACACAAAAACATTGTTACTATTAAAATTGTAGAAGAAAGAGAAATCAAACAAAACGAATTTTTCTATTTTATATAAAATAATTCAAACTGTAATCTCTATGACTTAATCTTGCGTTTATCAGATTTTTCATAATGTCCTTTGATAAATTAATAAAGATTGAATAAACAAGCTAATGTATAAATAATTGGGTTTCACCTGATCGATAGCAAAACAAGTTAAAATAATTGCTGACTAAGTTCGTATACCCTGTATTGTTTTAAATTAAACGTTACCCATTAAATGCGTACAGCTCATACTAAATATGGACTTTATAAAAAATTTCATTTAAAAAAATATATTTTTAATGCTTGATTTTGGAAGTAGAATTATTAAGAATAATATTTCAATTCATTACTATTACATATATCTTTTTTCTCCCTATATATTTTCAACCTAATAATATACGAACCTATTCTAAAGACTTTCTATGTCTATATGTTATACATCTACCTAAATCTGTATCTTACAAAAATATACAGTGGATTCCAAAACAATGTACCCTCTTAATGCACAAATTATCTTAAAGCCACCTATTGTATATTAAAAATAAGTTTGTAGAAAAGAACATCAACATAATATTATTCTTCGCACAAATAAATATATTTACGACCAAAAAAAAAGTTTTGGAAGACACTGTATATAACAGTAAATAATCAAGGGCAAAAACGGAAGACAAATAATATTGCGCAATTAAGTATTATATGTATACAAATTTTGTGTGTAACAGTATACAGGATATTTATATTTTGTAAATCAATGTTGAGAAGATAGATTTTTATAACATTTGTGTAGCATAGAATTCAGTGGATCACTTTAAAAAAATCATATTTTCATTGATGGTACTGCTTTAATTTGCAACTCTAGAGGTTTTAATTTGTTTCTTTTTTAATCTAAAGAAGTTAATCCTACAGGTATCAAGCAAAAACTTAATAGAATATGAATTTTAAAATTGACCTATTACTTTATAGTCCAAGCGGCGACCGTCGTAAAACGGGGTGAACCAGAATAAGAACTAAAATAGACTTTATTACTTTTTGGGTATTAGACACGTTATGAACCAATGATCTTTTTTTTTTAATTGATGTACAGGACATTACCACAATGTTTTACTATGCGAAGGAGTTTTGATCAGTAGAATGTAAAATTTTAAGCCTGACACCTTTATTTTTGACACAACTGTTTACCAGACCACCCTCAAAATTTTATTACAATAAAATATTTTATATATATAAGGTATAAGAAAAAATTTAAAGTCAAAATTTTTGGTTTTATTCCTCTTTTAAATAGAATTGGTCTGGCAGATTAAACCAAAATTCTGCCAGACCACTACTCGTTAAGCGCAAGTTTTTTTTGTTTTACTCTATAATTTCTCAAATTTTTTAATGATTTTCTGATCATTTCTTATTGTTATAATAATTTAACGTCAATTATGTTAAAAATAAAAAACTCGAGCTTAGCAACGAAGGACTTTCTTAATCATAGTCAAAAGTGGGGTACAAACCAGAAATTTTAGCGTTTACTTTTTTTATGCCTAATATAAAAAAATTATCATTGCAATAAATATTTTGAGGGTGGTTTGGCAAACAGTTGTGTCAAGAATATGGGTGCCAAACTTACATTTTTATATTCTACTAATCAAAACTTCTTCGAATAGTAAACCTTGTACTTATGTCTTACACGAAAAATTTGAAAAAAAAATTATTCCAAAAAAAATTGGTCAAGTTACAGATCGCGACCATTGGTTTATTACTTCGTGTAATATCCAAAAAGTAATAAAGTGTATTTTTGTACTTGTTCTGGTTCATCCCCTTTTATTACGGTCGTCGCTTGGACTATTACATGAAATCCAGATTACTTATTAAGAAGAAGATAAATAAATAGCAACAATTCGAGTATTCAAAGGTATAATACTTTTAAAAAGTTTTATGTGGAATTTTTCTAGGCACTTATAAAGCGTGGAAAATTTAGTGTTGTTGGTATTTGTAGCAAAACAGAAAATATTTAATAAATTTTTCAACAATACAATTAATATACCAGCTAATGAAGAAATAAAACAGCGAAATGGTGATTTTCTATTGATCCTTGGTGGGAAATATTGACTTTGTAGGATTTCTATAATACACTGCAGTGTAAAAAGTTTGATAAAAAAAAATAATAGAGATTTAAAAACTATAAATAAAACATAAGTGCATTATTTTTAACTTAATAAACTTCTTATGCTAATTAATCAAAAATTAAAGAAGTGTCCATAAAATTTCAAAAGCCGTTTATTGAATAAGCTAAAAAAATATGGGATGCCCTCAATTTAAACTCGAAAATTAGGAATATTTCAAGTCAAACAGGAAGTACTTTACAGCTAATGATTAGGTCAAAACATGCAAAGTTATTTATTAAATACACCTTTTATGTATAATTTAGTTTCCTCTCAGAAATAAATAAAGATATAAAGGTAAGCCACATTTCAGAATTACTTGGTATAATTGATGCAAGTTGACCTCATAGTAAAAGAGGGGTAAAATTAAAACCGGTACCATTATATTTGAAAAAAACATTTGTTTTTTAACAATTCTTTGTTATCTAGTAAGTAGCTGTAAGATTATAATAAAATTCCTAGGCCAAAATTGGGAACATTATTCATTATTGTCATCCAACGAGGAATGAACAAGGCTATATTTGTGGTCTTCCTTGGTTTTAAAATAAATATGAATCTTGTAGATTTTTGCCTGAAGAATCTTAAAAAATACGAAATAAAATTATTACATTAAAATACAAGAGATACGACATAAAAGTAACATTTGCCTAATTTGATACCTTTTTAAACTTATCGATTCGTCTTTGAACTCGTCTGATTTTTTGCAGTACGTTTCAATAAATGATTACGTATGTATTTTTAGTAACAACAGAATTAGTTTAATTTATATCAGAAACTGCCTATGTAAATTAAAAAACAAAAATAGATAACAATAAATACCTAATACCAAAGTCAAAATTCCGCCAAATTCCTAAGTTTATACTTCTTTTAATATACACTTCCTAATTAAACTAAAAATTTCGATTAAGTTTGATGATTTAAAACCTTTTTAATTTTATTACGATTTTCAAGATTTTTTCATCAGTTTGTAGATACATGTACTGACATTGGTTTTTGTTATTCTGCAAATACCCACTTTTTGCTTAGGTGGTATTATACGTGGGTGAATGAAAACGTTCTATTATGTTCTAACTGTAAAACACCCTATGGAAAAATTAATTATTTTGTTCAAAAGTAATTTTTTATAATCTTAAAGGTATACCTAACATTTTGTTTTTTTGAATTGTCCCATTATTTTTTTCGTTATAGAGCTGCACCACTTTAAAATAAACAAAAAAAAATGATTTTAGTTTTACTAAAAAATTAAACGCGCGAAAATTATTTAAAAACTAAAATAACAACAATAGCGGATGTGTCCTTTTGGGTTTCTTATCATTTCCTGGGGAATAGTCTTATATTCATATTCTTCTGATGCTGCCAACCTTAACTCTACCTTTTCTGGCGGCGTAGGACGACGGAAAACGGCTCTTTTTAATTCGTCCCATAAATCCTCAATCGGATTAAGATCTGGGATGCAAGACGGACAATTTTCGTTTTTAATGTTATTATAAGCGATTGGAGGTCCACTTTCAATGCCACTTGGTTTAATTTTTACCGACGTGCTAGTCGATATATCCATTTTTTAAAAATACTTTAAATTTTATAAGTGTTTATTTAAAATCGTTCAGCTTTTACAAAAAAAAAGAGATAATTCGATAATTCAAAAAACAAAATCTTAGGGATACCTTCAAGATTATAAGGAAGGACTTAAACAAGATTAGCTACCTCAATTTTTTTACAGGATGTTTAAAGTTAGGACAAAATGCAACGTTTCCACGAACCTAAGCAAAAAGTGGGCATTACCAGAATAATAAAAAACAATGCCAAAAATGTACCTACAAACTAATGAAAAAAAAAATGAAAATCGGAATGCAAATAAAAAAATTAAAAATATTAAGTGGCGGAATTTTATGCCGGGGAGTGTATACAACAAAACAATTCTAATAAAGACACTTTTAAAAACGAACCAATTGATAAGATGTCCCATCGAGAACATGCTATGTCGAATATCTTTTGATTCAATTAAAATCATTTTCCCAAGTATTTTTTCAGATTTTACGGGAAAAAATATGAATGGTGGATTTATTTTTTAACACGAGAAAAGCCATAAATATGGTCCTGTTCATGCCTCGTTGGACGACCTTAAACATTTTACTGCCATAGAATTAGAACGTTCTAAAAAAATTAGATCTTAAACTATTTTTTGACCAAAAACTGTTTTTGTAATTAAAAACAATTTAGTGATTCCACTGAAAATCAAGACGTGTAACCATTATTTTTCAAATCAAAGATAATAATATCCATTATCATATCACGAAAAGTTATCACATACATTTCAGATCACCGTTAGTGATAAGGACATATGTAACAATAACTAGCGTAAAACCTTAGCTTTTGTATGGAAACTATTATTTGTACTGTATTTATATGACGTATTTGTAACCCTATATGTGATGCTCACCCGTAGAATAAAAAAAATCATTTATAATAATAATAGGTGTTTATTAACATGAAGTTGCTCGAAAGTGTTAATTGATTTTCTAAAAACATTTTTAAAAAAGATCTAGCTTAAATTGGCAGTATTTTGTATACCTACTAGTATTATACACCAGGGGCTTATGGGAGAACCAAAAAAAAAACAAAACAGCAGTTTTGGTGTATATTGTCCCGAATAAAAGAATTATATACGGGAAATTCAAAAAGGTCAAAAAATTAAAATTTTTATTTAAAAATTTTAAGGTAAAAAATGTTAAAGATAACTAAATTTTTATAAACACTTTATTAGTATTATCAAACAGTATTTTTAGCAAGAAGTAGGTTAGTACTTTCTGTAGAACACACGGTACTTTTAGCATTTTATATTTTTTATACCCCAAAGTTTTGATTTATTAAAATTTGTCAACTTTTTGTTTTAAAACTACCAAAACTGTTAAAAATATTTGGTAAAATAAAAAGAATAGACATTTTTAAAATAAGAAGGATGGCGATCATGGTTGTGAAGTATAAACACTAAGAATACAAGGGTTGTAATTGAAATAATAAAAAATAAAACATATTGTAATTAATTTGTTTATATTAGAAATGTATATTTAGTTAGTCCTTTCACAAAGATGTGTTCGTTTTATAAAGTATTATTAGGAAAATATACAAAAAATGTAAAGTGTAGTGTCACTAAACAAAATAGTTTACAGAATGTCTAAGTGGTTTTAAAATTCACAAAAAATGTAACTGAGATTAAAAGTACTTAACATTACTATACCGTTTTTTTCTGTAATTTTATTATAAGGAAATTTACAACCTTCCTAAAAGATATAAATAATTTTTATTTTAACAAATTATTTTTTATTGTCTAGAGAATTATTTTTCTATAAGGATTTTTAAAGATTTTTTTTGTAAAAACTGATAGCATCACTTAATTTGGTTCTAAAAGCATGACAACATAAAAAAGTTGCAAAAATTACAAAAATAAAATTTTTGAGCGCCATCGTCATTAAAAAATTGACTAATAAGTTTTTTTTTGGTATGATGTATCTATGCTTTTGAAAAAATATAAACTTAAAATTTTGGGCCAATTTCTATGCACGCAAGGGTATCCTGTTTGTTAACTAAATATGGCCTTCATTACCGTCCTTTGGGGGTCTCTATTCAAAAAAGTTGTATTAATCTTGTGTTATTAGTTTTGGTCTTAAATATATATGCCCCAAAATTTTAAAAGACACTACTTGGCTATTCTGTATATAATAAAAAACCAAAGGACTTTTTCCTAAAAATACTTAACATTTGTAAGTATTTTGATTCCTATTAGGTTAAATTTGTAAATAAAATAATATGTTTTAGATATTTCTAAGTTTTTGTATATGTATTCAATGTTAATTAAACATTTTCTTAGTTTATTATTTATGTTGTTCTTGTACTCAAAACAAATATTATATAAAACATAAAAAGTCCTATAGAGAATACCCCTCCATCCTCCACAGCTTTGTTATTAAAATAAATATAATCTGCTCGTGTTTGTTTAAGAATGACATCTATGCAGAAAAAATTATCGCATTGGTACAAAAAGTCAGTAACCATAGTTAAAAACGCAATTGACGATTGTGGAGAATTTTTCTTTATTTGTTTCTACTTGTCATTCTTGGACGAACATGAACGTATTTTAGTATATGTATTAACAGAATTATTATTTTAGCATACAGAAGAATGACATCATTATTTATATTCCTAGTAAAAATATTTACCCTATATGAACATGTGAGCATTTAAAAAAACTTTTTAATTTTAGTTAAATGTCACAAGTTTTATTTTATAGTTATTTCCTGTTATAAACACAAAAAACCTAAATTAAAATAGGTCACACAGGTCCACAAAAAAAAGTGGTGTGTGCTGGGTGTCGGATTAAGATTTTCTGGCGTATTTTTTTTCCGCTGACCACGAATCTGAAGTCAAAATTAGGGGTCAAACAGCAAAAAATCGACAAAAGGCGAAATTTCAGATATTAGTTTAAAAAATCAATATATCATGAACTATAAAAGATACACAAAACTTTATAAGACACAAACTGTATATTTTTACAAGACCTTTAATTTAAGTTATATACCCTTTTTATCTAAATGCATAATTTTTCAAGTTATAATAAAAAAACAAATTTTCAGGCTTTTTTCACTGTAAAAAATTTATTTTTTTTATTATTTTAGGATTTTTTTCTGCAAATTTTGAGTAATTTGGGATAAAAAGAATTAAAATAAATATTTTATAATATAAAAAAACAAAAATCACAGTAATAAAAAATCTCATTTTGACCTGAAATTTTTTGACAAAATTACATTTTTGTTTATATTTCCTCTATTTTTCATCTTATTAAAAATATATATAAATTTTTTTATAGACAATTTAGAAGGCTTTATTTTTTGTTTCATAAATTTTTCTGTATCTTTTATAGTTTATCTTGTAATCCCGTCGTGGTAGCAGGTTTTGCCGGTAAATGTACCGTATCGGTTTTTTGGGTTTTTTTTAATTTTTTGCTGTTTGACCCCCCACTTTGACTTTAGATTTGCGTTTAGCGAAAAAAATACACCAGAAAATCTTAGTCCGACACCCAGCACACCACTTATTTTGTGGCCCTGTGTTATAAATAAAACCTACCAGTATAACAAAAATAAAGGCTACGCAATATATCGTTTTTAAAATATTTTCTATTAATATATTATTTTAAGAATATCAATTCATCGGTTTTTTGCCACAATCAAAAAAAGGGAAAAATTAATTTTAAAAAAATCTATGCGACTTACGTTTTATTATGTAATACTTAAAATGGAAAAGACATAGCATATTAAATATTGCAATTTTTAATGTAAAATTTTTTACGAGGTCATCCAACAAGGATGTTAACAGGACCATACTTTTTGTAACTTTTCTTATACTAACTGCGATCTTGAGTATTTTTTCCATTAAATCCTGAAGAATACTTAAAAAAATGATTTGGATTGCAAAAAAACTTACGACATAAAATTTTCATTTGTATTTAATATGTGGAAACCGACATATATATTGAGCCCTGTTTAACAAAAAATATTATAAACCTAATTTTGCTTGTAATTAAAACTCAACATTATTTACAACGGTGTTAAGACTGAATAAAATAATACAAGATAAAAAATTAAATTAAAAAAATAATTTCTAGGGTAAGTATTTATACATGTACGAAACACAATCGTTAATAAGTTAATTCCTTAAACACATCTAGTCAAAAATAATTGTGTAAATCTCTTTTGGCGAAAGGTTGTACCTTTACACGATTGTGATAATTAAAAAACACATTCTAAGGTAATTTACATTTTTATTATATATTTCCTTTTTCGAAAATAGGTCATAAAAAGCGATGTTAAAAAAAAATATGACGTTAACATTTTTTTTTGCAATGTTATTTCTACACAAAATTACGATAATGTATGTATGGTGGTATTTAAAATAATAATTAATTCTTAACAAAAACGCGACCTTAACACACTTAACGATATATTTGCCGCTTCCTTCGTTATCTTCAAAGCACTTTCAAAAAACCACCTACTTTGATTTTTAGGCATATTACATAAAAAGCCACAGCATCAAAATGAGGATCTTGTGGTTTTTGTATAAAAAAGAACTCTTTAAACGTCATTTTGTTTTTATTAGAAATACACATACTGTGACCTGCATAATTTTTGCTGATCCATATGTGAAACCTTTTTATTTCTTATTTCTCAAAAAAATAAATTTCTTATAAAAAAAGAACTTATAAAAGATTGATCGACGTTTGAATAAATCTTAACGTATACTTAACTACTTTTATTTTTGAACTTCAAAAAAATATATGTTATTTGAAAAACCTATTTAGAATAAAAAATTATGTTCATAATTAGAAATTAGCAACCTCATTTAAAAATTTTGAATAAATCCTGCTTTTCCAACATACCCCGTAAAACGATTAGATTAAGCAAAATGAACTATAGAAAAAAATATTCAATAATGTTTGTTTTAAGTAAAACATCAAAATGTTGTTATTCCTAACGCATTTAAATTTATTTAGATCGGAAAATTGTACTCTTTTATGTATCAAATTTAGAAATGCTTTTAGATAAAATACTTTACATCACTTTCATCTTATCCAAAATGTTTTGGCTCTCTAAAAATTAAAAGGTATTTTAATATTTTTCGACTACAATATTAAAAAAAATAAATTATTTATTACAATTATGGCAATAAAAAAAAGATAAAAAAACTCATTTAAGAATCAATCTTCATACAAACCAAATACATTAACATGTCATTATTTTTAAGGCAAGTAATGGTTTAGCTTGGTTAAACATTTTTAAAAGCCTCTTTAAATTTAAGCTTAATTAATTCAAAAAAAGCAAAATTTTACCTTTGTTTCTTTAAGTGCTTTAAATAAATTTAAATGCTTTGCTATACAGGGTAAGTAAGAAAAGTTAGTTTTATCACAATTTAAATAGAAGTTTGCTGCTTTCAAATTATAACTTTTTATTCTAAACAATAAATAATATTTTTTAAGTTCAAAGATATAGGTACCCCACCCCATATACGCTAAGATACCATTTTGATCAGTATTTTATAAGTTTTGGGACATGCAAAAATTTTTATAAAAAATAAAAAATTAAAAAAATTAAAAAATAAGAAATAGGAAAGTTTCTCTTATAGATTACCTCTTAAGCCGATTACTGTACAAACAAAGCATTTTTAGTAAAGAATTATCAATGAAAAAAAAATCGGATTAAATTAATTTCCAATAATTTTTTATCAGAATCCTGTAAAGCCATTTTTTTAAAAAGGGAAAAAAGAAATAATACACAAGACTGTTTTATGTATTAGATATTATACATTTTTTAATTAAAATAAGTAAAATAAGTGTTATGCTCTATACCAAAACCCAAAGTAATATTATACATGTATCTTCAAATACATCAGTGTTGTATTAATTTTTTTGTTGCATCACTTAATAAAAACTACCCTTATAATTAAGTCATGTGTTTTATTTAATTTTTTATTTACACCAATTTTATTTATTTTATGCTTACATGTATAGCAAACGACAGCTAGTAAATCATTAAGCTTCAGATAAATCGGATAATAAATAACAGAATTAAATTTAGTAATGGTTTCTTTCTTCCAATACACCTATTAGAAAGTCTTGGCATTTATTTGATATGGTGGTCTATATCCTCTTGAAGTATCCCCTAACTTCAACTCACGTCTAAGTACTGTTGTAAGAGTCTAAGTGGCGTGCTAGAAATTCAACAATCTACGACATATAGTACAGGTTTCAGAACAACATTTTTGGTAAATATATTAATTTAACAAACCACAGGCACCATCTTTTAAAACAGGTGCATAGAACCTAAAAAACCAAAACCCATACAAAAGTTAGCTCTGCTCTGTTTTTTTTTTTTGGAAAAAAAACTGTCAATAATAGTAACTTTTTCTTTTAAAATTAAAAATTTTATTTTAATTGTAATTTAATCGCAATGCTGTCAATAGGAGTTTTGTAAAAAAAAAACAAAAAACAAACAAAATAATTTTTTGTTAATCCTTATCGGTGCATTTTTCGCAGAAAATAGTCGGAAAATCCGTTAAAATGGGCAACTTTTAAAAAAATTCATTACTTGAACCCTTTTAAAGTTAAAAAGCTGATCTTCAGGAAAACGATTATTCATAATATAATAAGCCTAAGGTGGACGCTGTCCGATGTGTGTTTTTTTTTAAATCGCATTTTAAATATTTTGCAATGATATTTTGGACCATTTGGCGTATTAACTGTAATTGACAACTTCAATGTACTAAACGAATATTTAAATTTAATATTTTATTATAAAATTGTATATTTCGATTTCCATATGCATTTGGCAAACAGTGTGAAAAAACATTACGGTGAAAAGGCGATCTCACTATTGGAGCTGGGGTTCAAAGATTACATAACGCCTGGCGCATTACATATCCCCTACCCTGCTTCGACCCCTCACTATTCCTCCCCAAGAGCGAAATAGCGCCATTTTTTACAATTTTTGGCTTAATTTAGTTGAAAATCAAACAAGTTGTAGAATAAAATATGAAGTTCATTAATCCTTTACTACATTTAAATCGGACAAATACAGTTAATACCGAATCGTCCAAAATATCACTTCAATATATTCAAACTGCGATTTTCAAAATACCACACATCGGACAGCATCCACTTTTAGCCCATTTAAACAGCATCATTTTCCCCGAAATCAGCTTTCCAAGTTTAACAGGGTTATAAATTTTTAAAAAGTTGTCGATTTTGGCGGGTTTTTCAACTTTTCTCTGAGGAAAAAACATTAATAGAATTATAAAAAAATATTTTGTTTGTTTTTTGATTTTTTACAAAAGTCCCATTGATAGTATCGCGATTAAATTACAATTAAATTAAAAAAATTTACTTTAAAAAATATATGGCTATTTTTGACAGTTTGTTTCATATAAAAAAACAGCAGATGGTACTGGTGATTTGGTGTTAAATTTTACTTAGCAAAAAATCTGTATAAACTGTGCTACTAGGAAATACGACACGTTTTATCGGAGAGAAATTAGAGATCTTGAGGACATTGTAAGCGGTTAATGTGGTATTGATCAATAAAATTTACGGTTACTCTTGCCACATGTAGCTTCTTATTGAAAAATGGGCTTTGCCACCGTCTCCAGTCGGTTTTACTAGGCTTCCTGAATGTATCGAAGAGCCGTTATGTTACCTCTGATTAAGCCTAGAGGTATCTTGCATACACACATACCATTGCACACACGATGTCATAAACGTATCGTGTGTGGTATTATGGTATAAGTCTTTCACAATGTTACCTTTTTACCAGTGACCAACCATCATGCATACCTCAAACAAAATTAAAATTTATCACTAAAGATCACCTGGTTTTATTTCATCCGCTAAGGTTAACGTGCACACAAAATTATTTTAATAAATAATATATATATATATATATATTATATATATATATATATATATATATATATATATATATATATATATATATATATATATATATTGAATGTATAACCTATGGAAAAATATTAATAAAATTTTATTATAAAAATAAAGAATAGGGAAACATAAAAAGAACATAAATTTCAATGGTAAAATGGGTCATATAAATATAAAAATTGGATTTAAACCAAGAAAAAGGCATAAGGTACCTATGATAAACAGAATGAGACATTTTGCAAACTTTAAATACACAAAAAATAAAAAATCACAGAAATTCACTTCAGAAAATATCGGAGAAAACTGTTCTTGACTGTAATAAATCTAAAAAGATGAGTGGAAGGCCAAATGTATAAAATAAATATGTAATGCTAATTTAATGATCAAATTATAACAATATAGTTATAAATATACAGAGGGTTGTAACAATAGTGACCAAAAATAAACATTAATGCATAAAAAACCCTAGGCAAAACCAATAATGATCGACTCATGGAAAATTACTTAATATTAGGATTAGATTTAGTTAGAATAAGGTAGATTTAAGTTTAAACTAAGTTTTGACCACATAATAACAAAAGTGTTTGGATTTTAATAAGAAAAAGGACAATTTTAAAAATTGGTGAAACAGTGCCTTTGGTATCCAATGATGCTATAAGAAGTTTTAAACTGACCGTAATAAAAAACCTAACAAACTATATATCAAAAGATAGGGAAAGAAACCATCTTTTTCATGATATAAATATATTTAAGAAAAAAGTAAAAATAAATACTTTAATTTTCGCGTATAGTGCGGGATGCGTTAAAAGACAAAAATCGAGCTTATTAAACTCATATTGTGGAATTAATATAAAAACCTAAACCTTGTTCATAAAAGATGTGTAAAATTATCATTTATTTAGATTTAGTATTAGTTATAAGATTTAAACGGAGGTTTATTTGAAAAATATAAAAATATTAAAATATAAGAAGTCAGAAAGAATGACATCAATTTGATTACAGGCAAATAATTGTGACAAAATCAAAATGAAACTTATATAACTATACACCATTAAAAAGAGCATTAAATTTTGAGAAAAATTTTTATTTTAAAATTCCACAGTTATTTACAACATATGTTTTACTAACAATAACTTCGTTAGACTAACAATTTAAAGAACCCCGCACAAACCTTATGGGAATTGGCTCCCGGTCAAATTGGCTGAAATTTGGATATGTTGTTCATTTCGGCATTCTGAACAAAAGTCTCAATGGGCACAAAGCTCAATTTTGCTTATTTTGGCTCCTACGGAGCCCCAAAGCTCCACGGATTCACCATTATTGACTACATAAAAGGGTAATCTCTTCGAAAGTTTAGTATTTGCTGCGTTAACAAAAAGTACCCTCTTATGTTTTTGGGGTCGCTGCATTCAAACCCAATGCCAATATGAAAATATTGACAGTTGACAGCCAAACAACAAGCAATAATAAAAATTGATAAAATCCTCATGTTAATACATATTTTTAAGGTTGCTGAGTTCAAAACCGATATTAAAAAATCGATATTGACAGTTGACAGCTGTCAACTAGCTGTCAAACAGCATGTGACAATCAAAATTGATAAAATCCACGCGTATATATATGGTTTTCAGGTTGCTGAGTTCAAAACTGATGTCAAGAAGACCATATTGACAATTGACAGCTGTCAATTAAATGTCAAACAACAAGCAATAATCAAAACTGATAAAATCCACATGGAAATATATGTTTTTGAGGTTGCTGAGTTCAAAACTGGTATTAAAAAATCGATATTGACAGTTGACAGCTATCAGATAACTGTCAAACAACAAGCAATAATCAAAACTGATAAAATCCACATGGAAATATATACGTTTTTGACGTTGCTAAGTTTAAAACTTATGTTAAAAGATCGATGTTGACAGTTGACAGCTGTCAATCAATCAATTTTTATTATTGCTTGTTGTTTGGCAGCTAGTTGACAGCTATTGGCATTGGATTTGAACGCAGCGACCTCAAAAACATAAGAGGGTACTTTTTGCTAACGCAGCAAATACTAAACTTTCGAAGAGATTACCCTTTTAAGGAGTCAATAATGGTGAATGCGTGGAGCTTTGGAGCTTTGGAGCTCCGTAGTAGCCAAAATAAGCAAAATGAAGCTTTGTGTCCATTGAGACTTTTGTTTAGGATGTCGAAACGAACAACATATCCAAATTTCAGACAATTTGACCGGAGAGCCAATTTCCATAAGGTTTGTGCGGGGTTCTTTATATTAAGAAATAAACATTTAAAAAGCATATATTTAAGCAGATGTATTTTAAATGGATAAACTGGACATGGTAATTTTTTATAAATTTCTATTAATGTTATTAATCTAAAAAAAATAATTTTCAAATTTCTTAATATTAGTTTAAATTACTAGTCTAAAAAAGCTACAGTGTTAACGAAACATGTATCACAAGTTGTGAATATAAATAAAATTTTAAAATAAAAAGTGTTTTTCTTTCAGTGATTGTCGAGTTCCATCAAGTAACCATCAAATTAATTAGATTTTTGCAAGAAATGTCTGCCATCAATATTCTTTTAGGGAATTCGTACCACTTGTCATGGACAAGTTTGATTTTTTCAAGTTTTTTAAATTTGGATTTTTTTTAACGTTAACTGAATAAAAACAAACTTTAATCATGACGTATTTTAAAAAACCATATTTAATATCAAAAGTGTGTAACTCAGTGAATGTGGGACGAACTTTTAAAATAATAATAAATAATAACAGGTACATTATTTACACCCAACCAATATTCTAATGTTAAAACATAATATTACAGATTACTGTTTTAGCAAGTATCATGCGTCTCTAGATTTATTAACTTATATAAAAATAAAATAAAAAGGTAGTTTTATTCTTTTCTGAAGTCAAAATAACTGTCAACCTTTTGACGTGACCTGACATTATGAAAGATATTGACACAACTTTAAAAGATTTTTGTAAAAAAGTTCCTCCGCTATACAATTTATTCTTCACAAACGAAAACGAACATGTTGCTTTAAAAAGAACGATCGGATTTTTCTACGGATTTCTCTTAGGGATAATTTTTTACAGATACGTTTTATCTGAGTTAAGTTTTACTGACGAAATTGCCTTTTGGTTAGCGTTGACGATATGTCTTATGTTGGGGTAAGTATTTTTTTGCATAAAAAGCATCGTAGTTATGACATAATTTTGGTACCTATAATTTAACAGCACACAAGGAGTGGCATCTTTTAAGAATTGGTGTAGGGACATATAAAATCAAACTCTGTGCAAAAGTTAGCTTATTCCTGTTTTTTAGATAGAAAAACATATAAAAAGGAGCCATTTTTCTTTTAGTGCAAAAAAAACGATTTACTTGTAAAAATCAAATAACAGACAATTTTTTATAATTCCATATCTCAGCGAAATAACTTTGGTAATTGTTTCATATAGCTGTTTCGGCTATTTTAAAAGATTTTTGAGAATTTCTTTTACCATCTACTTATATGGTTACAATATAATAATAATCCGGTGAGGGAGCTCCAAAAACATGTTTCAATATTTTTTTATTAACAAATATATAATTGGGGAAAATAAAAAGCTGCTTTGCTAACCAGAACTAACCATGACCGACTAGAAATTAGGGCTTTTAAATTTGTCTAAATTTTCTCTACATAGAAGTTATTAACAATTTTTTTATAATGTTTGATATGAAAGAAGTTATACATTTTTTAAAATTTTAATTATATATTTCCGGGTTTTTTCTTATACGTTGTTAAAATTTTGTTTATAACTTCTACAAATAATTTAGACAAATTTAAAAGCCCTAAGTTCTAGTCGGTCATGGTTAGTTCTGGTTAGCAAAGCGGCTTTTTTCCCCAATTATATTTCAGATGTAAAAATGCGGAGACATATTAGAAAAGACCCATGATTTGCTTTTTTGCATTAAATGCTTTATTTAGAAAAACCCTACTTTTCAAATTACGCGCCGAGTCCCTGCATAATAAAGCATGTTTCATGTGTCAACACTGTCAAGAAGCTCGCCAGCGGGGTTTCTCTAGACGCGAGTCTATGTAATTTTATTGTTTTACTTCTCAGTCGTATTTTCTCTTTAACTTTACACTTTATAGACATAGATTAATAGTACCGTGAATAATGCAAAGTTTGGCAACATCGCAATTTATTTGATAATATATTATTATAATGGCGCCTGTTGTGACCCGTAGGATAATAAACAATAAATTATTGTGCAATTTTTCAGTTTTTGTTATATTTTCATAAAGAAAAGTTACGTGGATTTTGCTGTTTTAACCCCGCCCAGAACCTCTGTTCACTCCTCCATCCCATACGTATGTATATATTATATATATTTGTTAATAAAAAATTATTGAAACATATTTTTGACGCTCCCCCACCGGATAATTATTATATTGTATCCATATAAGTAGCCTGTATTTTTTTATCTATTGAAATAGCCGAAACAGTAATATGAAACAATTACCATAACTGTTGTCCGATTTGAATTTAGTAAACAGATTAACATATATATCATATTTTGAATTCTTATGTTAGGTCCAGAGCTGTGCAATCATTTTAAAAAGTAATTCTATTACAATTACCAGTTACTCTTCTGAGTAGAAGTAAATTACGATTACCAATTACTAGCATGTTTGTTAAAAATAATTCAATTACCAATTAAAACTACAAATAATTGAATATTTTAGCAATTAATCTATTTAAATTACCACATACATATTAAACTCAATACACTAAACAAATAAAATATTTATACTAATATGCATCATACGCGCACGTCACACTATTCCAACTGCTTTCCCGGCAAGTTCAACATTAAATGACTCTAAAATATTTTTTTTATCCCACCCCAAACATCAACAGAAAAAAGTATAAAAACGGTGGCGGTAAGCATCAATCGAAAATACTAAAGGCAGGACCTGCCATTCAGAGGCCGCGTGTTAAATCTTTTCGGCGGCCAAAATTTTGATTTTTTCAGAAAGAAGGTATTGATTTTGTGGATTTAATTATATGGGTAATTGAATTAATTTCTAATATTCTTTTTTGTATGGAACTAGATTTAAATTCTTGGGATTGTGACAACAACAATTAGATTTTATCCAATAACGAAATAATACCATTGAAAAGAATTGAATTAAGTAATTTGGAGTAAGTGATAATTTTTCAATTTTTTTAATCATTACCAAACTTTGGTCAGGTATTTTCAAAAAACGAACGAACTAACGATCCACAAAGTCAGATTCCATTTTTCATAAAAGGGTTTTTCCCTAGCCCCCTTTGACAAGCTATCTATCTCGCTTCTCTTTTTATAGATTTGGCATAGCTTTTTCGTCTCAAATACGATGCATTACATTATTGACATTTCCAAGTTTTGGTGGAAAAGTTGGAAGAAGTGTTCTAAAAGCTTTAGTTATTACATTTATCATTTCTGGACCAGTTGAAAACATATCTAATAATGGCAAAGAAGTAGTAAGTAAGACATAATACTTAACAATGATACAAATACATACATAGGATTTTTAAAGTAATATTTAAAAATAATAAGTCACAGCGAAAAAGAAAAATATTTCTTTTAAAGTATTTTGTCTCCTTCTTTAGGTGCGAGTATTTGCCTGTACGGCTTCACTTACCTTTAATTTAACTAAATCGAGATTTGAACTTATGTTTAAACCATTTACGCAAGCAATATTTGGTATGAAAACCGAAGTAAATGAAGTAAAGGATACATTAAGGTAAAATTCCAAGCAAGTATGAACAGAAATATAAAGAATCTTGTGTATTATGCTCGGAAACATGTTTACTTTTTCCAAATTTTTTGAAAAATGATTTTAAAAGTCTTACAGTAGTAACAGCTTTATAGCAGGTGTACTATTCTAGGTCAATAAAAGACGTTTCAGCCCCCATAACGGGCGAAATTGAAGATGAAAATGAGATGAAGAAAATTAAAGAAGAAAATGACTATCTAGATGAACAAGCTGGAGATACTAAAAGTTCCTCAAAAATTAATGAAAAATATGAGACTAAAGGTAAAAAAATAAACAAAATTCTTCATTCATAGCCCAACAGCCACTTTAAAAATAGTTGGAGTTAAAAAAAAAATTATAAATATTAAATGAACATTTTTTTGTCCATTCATTTTATACGTAAGAATTTCCGAAATAATATAATAAATGATTTACATTACTAAGATGGTAAAACTTATTTTCAATACAAATTTCAGCAATAAATTTTAAACTCTTAAAACCTTAAATAAAAATACATGAAAGAAAAATTGCAGCAAGAAAAATTTCACCCAATAATTCTTTCTAACAGTAAAAAAACCTTTAAAAATATTTCTTAAGAATATATTTTGTATTAGGGAGACAGTTTTTTTCATAAACAACTTTTCCAAACACAGATTACGAAAATAATGTCTGGCAGACGAACAAATTATTTTAAAAAATCTGTTAGAAGTCAGTAAAGTATTGTGTTTTTTCAGGGGAAAAAGCCGAAGCTAAAAGATATGAAAATGCATATCTAAAAAAAGTGGAGATGCGATGTATGGACCAGTTTACTAAGGCGGCAATAAAATGTAGAGGAATGTTTGAAGCTGGGTATAACAAATGTTATGATACAGTTACTTGGATGGCAGCTTGGATACTGTGTTGGCCTATGAAATTGGATTTTGTTTGTAATATTGGTGAAGCTTTGGGTGGATCGAGTAGGTATGACACAATAAAACTGCAAGCCATATTTCATTAGTATTCATCGTTTACCTAAAATTTAAATAGAATCTCCATCTGTAATTTTGTATTTAAGCAGTTTCTTGTAATCTTAAATTAGATAAAAGCTAGATGAATTGGGTTGCCGAGCAAAACTAGTTTTTTATCATCATCATCACACCTAGTGATGATGATGATGCGCCGACTTGAGTATCTATTAGGTACTTACATACTCGAATACCGAAAATACATTTTTCGGTTACACGAACATTCGAATGGAGAATTCAAGTACTTTGGGTATTCGAATACAAAAAAGTCGTGACACTTGACTTTTTATCGTTTTGACGTTTGACGTGGTTTTTACAATTGTTTGACTCACGATCGCATTTATATTTTGATAACTAGTCCATGATTGTGAAACGTGAGTGAATCCTTGGCGAGTATAAAAAAAACGTTTTTGCTTACACAAATAGTCGAATGGAGAATTCAAGTACTTTGGATATTCGAATACAAAAAAGTTGTGACACTAGACTTTTTATCGTTTTGACATTTGACGTGGTTTTAACAGCTGTTTGACTCACGGTCGCATTTATATTTTAATTACTAGTCTGTGGTTGTAAAATAGGAATTGATTCCTACATGTCCAGTCGTAAGAGGAGTCTCTGCTTACCACGCAGGCGACCCGGGTTCAATCCCCAGCCAAGAACACATTTTTAGGTAGTAGTTATTTAAAAATAACGTCCATGGTGACACTACCGCATTGTTTGAAATGTGCTGTGAAGTACAACAATTGCATATTTTAGTGCTTGGACGTTGACGAAACTGGGGAAAAATGGGTTGACATTCAAAGAAACCTGGCTGTCAAAAAGATTTAGAAAAATCAATTATTTGAATACCAGAACAAGTATTGGAATAACAGTGCTAGTCTCTGGAGACGAGTACTGATTCAAATATTTATTAAAGGAATATTTTAAAATACTTAAATACCAAAAATACGCGACCCGGGGCATCACTAGATACTTTGTGAGGGCTTAAAGACAAGAACTAACGTACTGTTGACTGAGAAGAGTTAACTGTAGGTTTTTTTTGTTTTGCGTATTGCAAATCTCACCATATTATATTTTATTAATTAATAAAAATTTTAAATTATCTTAGGTGTGATCCTGCTAAAGATATTGATCCTGGATTTGGAGAAGGTTATACGTACTTAAAGCATTCTCGCAGTTCTTTGTCCCAAAATTTTAAAGATGTCAAAATGCAATATAAAATAGGTAAAATAAATATTATGGAACATGTTTTATCTGAAAAAACAATAAGTATGAAAATAATTACATATACATGATTAATATTTTATATTTTTAGGAAAAATTAAACAACTTCGTGATGTAAGAGATGCAAGAGACACAGCAGTGGCAATTCTTCATAAAGTTAAAGAAAAAAAATCAATTCTTAAATCAATTTTAAATATTATCAAAAGAGTTCTCGCCTTCGTCTTTCTAAGAATCATTTTAAGTTCTCAGGATTACCAAGAGAAATATTTAAAAGATAATGAGTTTGATAATATTTATATAAGCAAGTAAGTTATAGAGGCTATTTTTTTATAAAATAAATTTTAAGTATTTTTCAAAAAGCTGTAGCCCCATAGTTTCTTCACTTGTGTTATCAGGATAATCAAGATATATATTTAAAACATAATGAACTAGATAATATTTAAATGTATATCAAGTAAGCTATGCAAGACTAAAAAATTAATTCTAAAATCAATTTTAAAAATTACTAAAAGAAGTCTAGCCTTTGTAGTCCTAAAAATTATTTTGGGTTTCTAGGATTGGCAAAAAAACATTTTAAAAATAATGAGTTTAATAATATCACTGGCCCATAAAAAAAAAATCTGTGCTGGCTGTCGGACTAGGATTTCTGGAGTATTTTTTTTCGCTGAACACGAATGTGAAGTCAAAATTGGGGGTCAAACAGCAAATAATCGACAAAAGGCGTAATTTCAGATAGTAACAATTTTTTTTTAATTTAAAACGTCAATATCTTAAAAACTATAAAAGATACACATATAATATCAACTATGTATTTTTACAAGACCTTTAATTTAAGTTATACAGGGTGGCCCACCCCATTCGCCTCGGTTTTTCTACGAGAAATGAAACGAGTTGGGGAAAAACTTTTAGCATGGTCATATGTGGGTCCATGAGGAGCATATTTCAAAATTATTTTAAAATATACAGGGTGACCCAAAAAGAAAGTACATATCAAAGTTAGATTTTTTCTTATGGAACACCCCATATTTTTTTATATTTTTAGATACTATAGACCAAATGAAGGTGAGTTATTGTTATATTTTCTATACCTAAAACTGACCGTTTCTGAGAAATTTAGAGAAATTTAAAAATACAGACCATAATTAAAAAATTGTTTACACTCTCTAACATAAGAGCGCTCAATAAAATTTTTGTAGCTCAAGGTTTGTTAACACATAAAAGTTTATTAAATTATACATTTAATTTAAGTTAACACACATTTTATTAAAAACTTTGTAAACACCCTGTATTTAGTGGCCTATTTTGAAGCGGAACTAAATTCCCTTTAAAACCATATTAGGGTTACCTATACCTATCTCTTCTGCTTTTTATGCAAAACGCGTTTTTATATTTGACTTATCATTTATCTTAAAAATGGAACACCCTGTATGGTAATTAAACAACCTTTTTATTAAAGATCACGTAGATTCGCTAAAAGCATAAGTTTAAATTTTTGAAAATAAGATGTATCTCAAGTAAAATGCAGGCAAAAGTAATAACTCCAATTTATTGTCATTTCTAAAATATTAAAGCATTCTTAAAAATGAGGATCGAAATATAGTAAAAGGCACACCTTTCCTAATTGTTGAGACGAAATATGGTAAATTGCCCTTGTTTCTTAGCAAATGTATCAGACTTTATGGTAAAATAAAACTACTCGTGTTCCAATTATTCCACCCCACACGTGCTGGTGATCAAGGGTTCCAATAATATTAGGATTATCGTCACTGTAGTAGTAAAAGTTATGTCTGTTAAATAATCCGTTGTTATGAAAAATTAAGTCTGATACATTTGCTAAGAAACAAGGGCAATTTACCATATTTCGTCTCAACAATTAGAACAGGTATGCCTTCTACTACATTTCGATCCTCATTTTTAAGAATGCTTTAATATTTTAGAAATGACAATAAATTGGAGTTATTACTTTTGCCTGCATTTTACTTAAGATACATCTTTTTTTCTAAAATTTAAACTTGTGCTTTTAGCGAATCTACGTGATCTTTAATAAAAAGGTTTTTTAATTACAATACAGGGTGTTCCATTTTTAAGATAAATGATAAGTCAAATATAAAAACGCGTTTTGCATAAAAAGCAAAAGAGATAGGTATAGGAAACCCTAATATGGTTTTAAAGGGAATTTAGTTCCGCGTCAAAATAGGCCACTAAATACAGGGTGTTCCATTTAACTTAAGAAAGATATTTAATGAAATGTGTGTTCAAACTTTGAGGCAATTTTTTTAACACTCTGTATAATATTAAGGTAAAACTTTTATGTGATAGTTAACTTAAACCTTAAGCTAAGCAATTAATTTAATTACGAGCAGCGCGTTATATGTTACAGGGTGTAAACAATTTTTAAATTATGGTCTGTATTTTTAAATTTCTCTAAATTTCTCAGAAACGGTCAGTTTTAGGTATAGGAAATATAACAATAACTCACCTTTATTTGGTCTATAGTATGTAAAAATATAAAAAATATGGGGTGTTCCATAAGAAAAAATATAACTTTGATATGTACTTTCTTTTTGGGTCACCCTGTATATTTCAAAATAATTTTGAAATATGCTCCTCATGGACCCACATATGACCGTGCTAAAAGTTTTTCCCCAACTCGTTTCATTTCTTGTAGAAAAACCGAGGCGAATGGGGTGGGCCACCCTGTATAACCTTTTTGTCCTAATAAAATGTTTTTCGAGTTTAAACTAAAAAACCGATTTTTCACGATTTTTTCAAATTTATTTTTTTTTAATTTTTTCTGCCAATTTTAAGTGCTCTAGGATTTAAATAAATAATATAAATGATTCAGTTTGTTTTATTTGGGTTACCCGCCTTTCTACATTTTTGGAAAATGAGACCCCCTTGGTCCGGCTCCCGGGGTATACGGGCTGACCCTGTCCAGCCCTATTGACCCCTATGAACTTGCAGATCGCCTGCAACAAAAAAGAAGAAAACCCCAAAAAATCACAAATATTAGTCTACGTTTCGGTGGCAAGTCGGCCACGTTGTCAAGACAAAAATTAAAACAAAAAATTAAATTAAATTTTAATAGGTATTTTTTGGTCTAAAAACTTAGGAAATTCTGATAGTTTTTAAATAATAATATAAATGATGTATTAAAAAAAAACAAAAATTACATAAATAATCCTATTTTGGACTAAAATTTTTAGTCAAAATTACATTTTCGTTTATATCTCCTTTATTTTTTTTAATTTTAAAAGCTCCCCTTTTTGTTTTATGAAATTTTTTGTATCTCTTTTAATTTATATAGTCGTAGACCAAACATTCCGTGGTAGCAGGTTTCTGCCAGTAAATGTACCGTGTCGGTTTTTTTGGGGTTTTCTCGATTTTTTGCTGTTTGACTTTCAATTTTGACTTCAGATTCGTGTTCAGCGGAAAAAAAATACGCCAGAAAATCTTAGTCCGACATTTAGCACACACCACTTTTTTGTGGACCTGTGTATTCATAAAAGCAACTATGTTATACGAAATCTGCTGCTCTCTATAACTCATTCTCACTGTTTTAAAATCGAATAATTTTTGATACTCCTTGTATAATATCAGTTTTTACTTTTCATTCTACATGGTAGTACTAGTAAAATGATGACCTTAGACGCATGCGAGACACCTTGACTGCTGTTAAGGTCATCTGTGACGCTTCAGGAGCACCCAATGACTTTAATGTCTATAAATCTTTAAAAAACGACTATAAACGTAAAGTCAGCCAAGCCAAGTTGACAGGTTACAGAGACTTTTTGACCAAATCTGTTAATAAATCCAAGGACTCTTGGAAACTAATTAAACAAGAGTGTAATATATCACGAAAACCTTTAAAATGCGAGATTGAAGCTAACGACTTTAATATTTTTTGGTACTATTTCTAGTACAATTACAAACTCACTAACACCCAACGGAGTATCTCATTTGGAATTTTTACACAGGTTGCCCCGACCAAATGGTTCATTTTTCTTGTGGCCGGTAATTGAAAGCGATGTTGTCGATACCATTAAAAAGTTAAAAAATTCTAATTGCTATGACATCTACGATATTAATACCAAAATTGTCAAGCACTCTTGTAATACTCTAGCTCCTTTATTGCCTATTTTAATTAATAAATGTTTTCATGAAGGAACCTTCCCTGATGCTCTGAAGGTGGCTAAGGTTCTGCCCATATTCAAAAAAGGAGATCCTAGTCAAGCAGAAAATTATCGACCTATATCGATATTGCCCATATTTGGTAAAATATTAGAGTCTATTCTGAAAGACAGACTTACGCTGTATTTTGAAAATTTTAAAAATTCTGGCTAGTGAGCAGTACGGATTTAGAAATGGCTGCTCACTATAACTGGTATTTTGGAAGTCGTGAACGACATAGTTCAGGGTTTGGATCGTGGTGAGCTAAGGACCGCTAGCCTGCGTGATCTAAGCCGAGCCTTTGACTGTGTCTCCCACCCAAAGCTGTTGGATAAGCTGAATTATTATGGTGTTAATGGAGCACCCCATCGCCTCCTTGAATCTTATCTGCAAAATAGAAAGCAAGTCGTTTCAATTCACAGTGGTCTCTCTGATGAAAATTATCTAACTTCGGGCGTGCCTCAGGGCTCAATTTTGGGCCCACTATTGTTCATCATTTACATCAATGACTTTAGCACTGCACTGTCACCAAATAAAAGCATATTGTACGCAGATGATTCTACCATTATTACCTCTGGTATTGACGAAATTTCTGTTAATCAACGCACTGACGAAGCTATTGCGAAGGCCCAAAACTGGTATACCAGTAACAGTCTTAAGTTAAACACAGATAAAACTCAAAAAATTTCTTTTAGTTTTAATAATAATCTTATTATGGGAGCACACGTTAAACTTCTGGGTCTTGTGGTGGACGATGGTTTGAAATGGTTTGCACACATTGATATGCTCTGTGCCAAATTAAGTAATCAAATTTATTTACTGAAACAGATAAAAAGGTCTTTTGATACGCAAATTTTGGTAATGGTTTATTTTGCAAACCTCCATTCCGTGTTAAGTTATGGGACTGTCCTATGGGGCAATTCATCTCATCACGACAAGGCTTTTAAACTTCAGAAGAGGGCCGTGAGGGTCATTGCGGGGATCGGCCCTCTCGAGTCATGCAGACCTTTTTTGCACAGTTTGGGATTATGCCACTTCCTTGCATATACATATATCAAACACTTTTGAGATTCATAAAAATATAGATAAATTTACTAAGCTGTCGTAAATCATCCTCGGGACACGATCTTCAAATTTACTATTACTCCCCAGGCATCGACTCGCAAGCTCGGCACGGACCTCTCTGAATATTTCACTATACAATAAGCTTGGCAACTCTGTACAGGGCTTAAATTTTTTAAAATTTAAAAATAAATTAAAAATTTTTTATTACAAAAATGTTTTTATTCTGTCAAGGAATATATGGAGGCGCCACCAATGAATTAAATTTCATGTATGGACTATTTTTGTATTGTCTATTGATCATTTTTTATTTATCACGTTTGTAATATTGCGTTTTTTGTCTTATACCTTTAAATTTTATTTATGGTTACTTTGGTGACTTTTGTGACCTGCAACAAACATGTAAATGTAACGTTGTCAAATAAATGTATATCTATCTATCTATCTATCTATCTATCTACTAATATACAACTATTTTTGTTTCTTAAATTTCATGAATAGAGCCTTTGGAATTTTTTAAAATATAAAATTAAAGAAATTATTACAATTTTTTGGTATAACCTGTTTGTGTGTTTGTCATTTACAAATATAGCTGCTAAAACTTTTTAAAATAAAAAAATAAATAAATAAACTTCAAAACCTGGCAACCCTGATTCTCGACGATTTTTTACAGACAACCCTATAACACCGGGTTGGCTATAAAATTATTTTCATTTTAATTTGAAATTTATTTGGTGAGCCGGGTGCAAATTACAATATTTACTTACCTGTTCATACCTGGCAACCCACCAGATATTACCAGAAAAAGTAAGACAACCCAACGCTCTCATATTCTTATGGTTTTAAATATAAAATTTAATTCTTTTAGTAAGATGGGTGAAAATGGTAACTAAAAGGGACTTGGCGCACAGGAAAGGAGGAAGGGGTAATCGGCCTTTTCACTTTTTAAAATCCCACTCAGCTAGGTTTGTTAGGAATAAAAAGACGTGCTTTTTTCTGTTTTTTTTTTTAATTTACGTAAGTGCTACAGAAACAGTTTTATTGAATCATGAAGATTTTTGGTTTTTATCGAATATCTCAGCCGCATAAAAAAAATGTTAAAAAAAATGTGCTTTATCCGCGCTACGAAGACCTTTAATTTGGCAGAAGCAAATCTAAAAAATCTTTAAATGCGTCTGAGATATTCGAAAAAAAAAACGAAAAATCGTCATGATTCCATAAAACAGTTTCTGAAGCACCTACGTAAATTAAAAAAAAAAAAAGGAAAAAGCACGTCTTTTTATTCTTAACTAGCTGGGTGAGATATCAGAAATTAAAAGGCTGATTACCCCTATCCCTTATGCACCAAGGCCCTTTATAAACCTTAAAATAATGTTTTAGCTACCCATTTGCGATATTTTAATTGACATATTATATTTGATATAAAAAAGGTTTCGTTTTCTCCAGTTGGCAGATGGATAAAGATCGCCTTTAATTCGGATCCCGTACTATTAATTAAAATGTGTCTGGATTCAAAGTTGTATTATAAAATAAATACAAAATTGAATTTCATCGATTCTACATTTTTTTAGGTATTTTAGAAAAATCGATGCTAGAAGAAAAGCTTCCGAAAAACTACCTTTGCTGCCATTAAAAAAAATTGAAAAAATCAAACTGGTCGATCCTCTTACCTTCAAACCGTTAAAATCCGAAAGAGAACAGATTTTTAAAGAAACTTTTTTATTGATATTGGAAATGATTACTGCCACAACTTTTATACTTCTCGACAGGTTGTTTTTTGAAGCATTGGACCTTATAAGAAGACACGCTAAAATCGATTATTTGACGACTGGAAAGCATGATCTTATGTTTCAAGTAAAAGGTGTATATATATTGAGTGACATAAATATTTCAACATCCTCTAGCAATATTTTTTTGTCTATCCGCTTGTGAATTATTTTTGTCATCTGCTTGTGTGCAATACTGCATCAAATTACATATTCAGCTCTATAAGCCTAGTATTTTTTTGTTAATATTTTTTTTTGTGAAAGACAAGCCATGCAAATATCTGATATTTTTAGTCGCAGGTGGTCATAGGCGTGCACACAGTGGGTGCCATGGGTGCCGTGGCACCCCCACTAGTCTGAAAAAGATTACTGTATTTAAAATATAAAAATTATTATTTGATAGGGTTCGATTTAAAAATTACAATCCTTAGATTCAAATGTATGAAATGTATCGTATTCAGTTTTATTAACTTTATTAAGATTTCAAGCCACACGGCTTTGCACTCCCTCTAAGGGGAACATTCACTCATCCCAGACATCTTAAGATATCAAAAGGATTGAGCTTTGTGGGAACCCTTTCCGTGTAGTCGGGCTCTAGGTGACGTTATGTTCTGCTGTATTCCCCAAAAATTTCCAGACAGTCCGAGCGGTCGCAAGTAGCACTGCCTTTTGCATAGCCTTATACAGATGTTCACCGAGACCTAGTCCCTTGATGTTTTGTAAAAGAATCTTTGATATAATGCCAGTTGTTGATTAAATTATGGGGATCGTTTGGACGTTATTCATTCCCCACTGTCTTCTTATTTGTGTTTCTAGGTTTCTGTACTTGGCAATCTTTTTATTGTATTTCTTCCGTAGGTTCAGGAGTATACTTGTAGTAAGGCAATTTTTCAGTCTGTAAAAGCTTTAGCTTCTCTGCCAATTGTTGATGGAGTATCTTGGCTGCTGAATCGTGTCTTGCCTTATACTCTGATGCTGCAAATGCTTGGCAACCCCCCGTTATATGCTGGATTGTCTCCGATGTTTGACATCCATATCTGCATCGATCGTTCTCTATAGACGGGTCTCTAACGATATGCTTTAGATAGTTTTTCGTTGGCATAACCTGGTCCTGTATAGCCATTAAGAAGCCTTCAGTCTCTGGGAACATCTTCCCCGAAGTAAGCCAGTAGTTCGACGCGAACTTGTCGACATTTTCCTGGGTGACCTCATTGGGGTGACGTCCATGAAGAGGCTTCTCCAACCAGGCTTGCAGCTTCTCCTGGTCTGTTTGATGGTGTCTGCGCATTTCACGATCCATCAGTCGTAACGGTGTTGAATAGTCGGCTCCGCATATTGCTTGGTGTATCGGGGAAGACTCTGCCAGTCTATGGAAATAATTACGTAAGTTTATTATTTGTTGGTCTAATTGCTTACCTATATCCACCAATCCTCTTCCTCCTAGATATCATGGAAGCGTTGTTCGTTCAGTTGCACTACGAGGGTGATGTTTGTGTGCCTTTGTAAGGAGTGTTCTCATCTTTCTCTGTAGCTTATCGATGTCAGTTTTACTCCATTCCACAATTCCAAATAAGTAAGTGAGTGCGGAGCATGCGTATGTATTAAGCTCCTTAAACAGAATTTTGCTATTTAGATTAGTTTTCGACACCTTCCTTACCCTTCTGATAAACTCGTTTGTTAGTTCGTCCTTCATGGTTGTTCGCTGGTCGATTCTTTGCGCCTGTTTCATTCGCAGGTACTTATAGGTCTCTTCGGCCTCCATTGCCGCGATGCTCTGACCGTTTTGCATCTCAAATGCACCCGGTTGTATTTTCCCTCTAACTATGTTTAGGACGCGGCATTTGTCAAGTCCGAACCGCATCCCTATATCTCCGGAGAACTCCTCGACGATTTTGAGCATTTGCTCGAGCTGATTTTTCGTAGCTCCCATCAGTTTAAGGTCATCCATGTACAGCAGATGCTTCAGCCTTATTATTTCATCTGCGTTGTTGTTCATTATGCTAAAGCCATACTTAGTTGAGATAAGACGGCGTGAGAGTGGGTTCATTGCAAGGCAGAACCACAATGGGCTTAACGAATTACCCTGAAATATACCCATTTGTATTGGAATAGTGCCAGTTTTTAACTTTATTATTATTATTATAATAATTATTATTATTATCTCGGCACCCACACTAGCTTTACCCTGCGCACGCCTATGCAGGTGGTGTGCTAATCCCTAAAGTTTCAAGAGAAAAAAACTTTCATCAGGTAACCAAGTTTGAGACGGGTCGACTTGTTGAACTGCGAGAGGATCTAATATCGTTTAAAGAAATTACTGCAAGGAATAACAAAAGTAGACATAGAATTGTTAGAAGTTGTAAAACAATAGACCAAAACTTCTGCCAGAAAATGCTGCTACAATTTTTTTAAAAAACTTTTCTTATTTCATTGAGCAACAGTGATATTGGACCACCCTGTATATATAATAAAACGAATTTTTAAAAGGCACGTTTATAGATTTAAATTTTAGGATAATTTTTGCGATCATCTTAAATCTTGCTGCTATTCCGAATATTGTATTTCAATGGTCGATATAGTGACTGGGATAAATGAGAAGTATTTTTGTATATTGTTTGTTAACTCGTCTCTTTCGATTCTCTTACGACACGGGCATTTTTCCGGAGAGCTGAAAAGCTGGACGTGTGCAACCAGTCCCCAAGAAAGAATGCAAAACTCTCACTTCTAACTATAGACCTATGTCTCTTCTTTTTATTGTTCGCCAAGTAATGGAAAAATACATTAATTCCCAAATCTTAAAGTATCTGGAAAAACACAAGATCTTACATGACCGACAGTATGAATTCCGTCACAGAAGATCCACAGCTGATATTCTTTTCTTTATCTCACACAACTGAAAGAAGTCTCTTGAATTTTTTGATGAATCTCAGATCGTTACTCTTGACATATCTAAAGCTTTCGATCAGGTCTGGCATGATAACTTTCTTCTTACGGTCTTCCACTTAAGCTTTGCCTTTGGCTATCCAATTTCCTTTCTAATCGACCATTATCAGTTATTGTAGATGGTCATTCTTCCAGCTTCTACCAAATTAATGCTGGGGTGCCCCAGGGCTCAGTACTGGCACCTACTTTTTCTTCTACACATTAGCGATCTTCTTTCTTCCACAATTAATAGCATTCATAGTTTTACAGACGATAGAACCTTTCACTCAAACATTTGATTTCTCAAGCCAGTCAATAAACCTGATTTGGAAACCAAGCGTTGGTCAATGCGGATGTCTCTCTCACAAGACCTTAAACTTATCTTGGATCGGAGCGCCAAAAATCTTGTTCAGTTTAATGCCTCCAAAATACAGTCCTGTTCGCTATCCCGAAAACAGTCAGTCCTTATCCGTTACATATGAGCAGCCAAGTTCTGCAGAACAAAAAGTCGTTTAATCTTGCCGGCGTTACTTTTAAGAATAACCTCGACTGGCACAAGCACATTGCATCCATAGCCTCAGCAGCTTCAAAAAAGCTTTGAATTCTCTTTCGAGTCAGAAAGTATTTCTCTTTTTCCAATCTGTATACTCTGTATGTATCCTAAATCAGACCCTTTTTAAATATGTTCTCATGTCTGGGGAATCGCGTCTCCTACAACACTTAGCATTTTGGATTCCATTTAAAGAAGAGCTGTTCGTCTTATTAATGATCCCACGCTTACAAAAAGGCTTCCTCCTCTTGCCCACCGTCGAGCTGTGAGGGATCTGTCGCTCTTCTGTAATTATTTTTACGGCTTCTGCTCAGACGAGTTGGCCAGTATAATTCCTCCTCTGGAAGCTCCCAACAGAGCAACACGTAGTGCAACTTTTATCCATCCTTTTACAGTTCAACTAGAGAGGCCCCGAACTTCCCGCTTTTTTCGTTCCTTCATTCCTAGAGTGTCCACACTATGGAACCTACTACCCGCAGAAGTTTTTCCTTCTCCTCCCAGTCTCCAAATATTTAAGTCCCGTGTGAACAAACTCCCTCTCACCACACTTAAGACACCCACGTTAGTACTTAGGCCTCAGCCTTCGTGGACTGTCCAAAGATAAAAAAAACTGATATATCACCACTGATAATTTAGCAAGTATATTTTTTTATCTAGATATAGTTTGTATTTTTTTTAGGTACTGGTATGATAGCTTCATTGCTTCGATCTTTAGTTAAAGGCTTTAACATCAAAAAACGTATAAGAGTAGAACGTAGTAACGACAAATGTTTACCTAGACCCACACTCTTACCTAAATCTTACCTGTTTAAAATTTACGGTACTTACCTTGCGATATGGGGCATGATGTGGATCCAGGCATATACGCAGAGATTGAGAAGGCTTATTTGTGCGTATTTTTTTAGGAAAAGAGAAAAAAAACGGATTTTATTTCTGTACAATGAGACCCTAAAGAGGAGAAAGGGATTTTTCAGGTATACGTGAACTTTTTGATAAATTCTTAGTTTATTGTAAAAAAAATAACAAATAAAAAAAATAAAGTTCAATGTAATTCTTTTAAAAAATATTTTTGCTGTTCAGAGCTTTCATTACTTTTTAATTTCAGAAAAAAATTAGTTTTTTAAACCCTCTTAATAAAAAACAATCAAATAATGGTCCAAGGAAGCTCGGTCTGGCAATTCGGTGGGATGATAGGTATTTCGAAATAAGAAATTTTGTTAATTGTATTTATTAAAACACGCGACTTGTGGGCTGGTGCCTTATTTTGGAGAAATACCTCTGATCAATTATTTGCTTCTCTTTATAACTTTCTCTTTGCAGTGTATTTATTAACATATTATTTGCCAGCTACTGTTGGCCTTCCAAGTTATCAATTATAAATATTTTGCAAGCATCAAAAAAAAATTGACAGAAGAACTCTTCCATCAGATTTTTGATTAGAAAATTTTTAAGGTCTTGCAAGTCTTACACATTGTGATAAAAATTTTATAAAATTACAGAAGAGTTACTTATTCGATTTTGATCGGTATTCAAGTATTTGGAAATTAATTAAACAGAATTTGTTTTTGCTTTATGTTCCTTTTAACACATGCCCTAAACTTGTTAAGTATAAGATGTAAAATTTACAAAATATATATTTCATGAATGTGGTTAAAAACAGACGCAGAATTTGGAGTGGTCGCTTTTTTACAATATTTCAAATTATCTGCTGGAAAGGGTTGAAATCAGTAACCCTCAATGATTTTTTCATTGTAGCTTTATCTAGGTTAAAAATTTTTGGGGGTAATGCCACGAGTGCTTAAAAATTACCGATAATTTTCATAAAAGCTTGTTATTTATAATTCCACGAGTTCGAAGAACGAGTGAATTTGTATAACAATAATAGAAACATTTTGGCCGGTGCACTTTTTTCCTAAAAAGTACAGTTTTCGAGTACAAAACTCAAATATGTTATGAACCAAGTGATTAATTTCCATTATTTATAATGCCCGGGAAAAAGAATGGACAATTTAATAAATTTTTATTAAACGTATTAAACGGCCTATTCTTTTGCCCGGGCATTATGAATTATAACCAATTAATAAACATTTTTGTAATACGAAGTCAGCATGAAAAACCCCTCTTCTCAGGATATCAGATTACAAATTTTGTTCTTAAAAAGTCCTAAAAAACATAAACATTTATCTAAAATTTAATGCTTTTATGGTTATCCATATTTAAAAAATAAAAGTAAAGGAGTTTGGGACATACGTTTATAGGGACTTTTTTCGTATTTTTATCCAAGAAAGAAAGCTGTTGAGGCTATGGTGTTTTTGTCAATTAAGCTCATTGTCGAAAATAACTCTAACAAGTTAAAATATTTCCGTATTCTGGTTTAAAAAAAATATATGATCTTTTCGCAACATGCCCAGTTTTACCTATACAGCAATGCTTAAACAGAGTTAAAGAATTGACCAACAATTTTAATATTCCGTTGTAGATTCATGAAAAAGAACATTGAAAGAAAAGCTAGAGAACGCCGTTTAGAAGAAAACTATAACGTCTTTCAAATATTAAGGATTAACCATCCAAAACAATGTGAATGGTTAAAGTTTTTTAAGTTCGCGAGAAAAAAATGTCTGGTAAGATTATGCCGCGCATAACACACTGTTATTTTATTTTTTTTTGTGAGGTTTCCATCCATTCTATAGTCCAGGGAAGGAAATAAATCGGAAATTTTTAAGGCCAGCAGGATGCGGTTTTCTGAATTATGTTCCAAAAGGCTCCCAGGAAAAAAGTCTATATGGTGTGGTTATGCCATTTTTAAAAAATGCATTTTGATGCAATAACTGCATTCTGCAATTGCATAATTACTTGCAATATTATACGAACGAATGGAAACTTTACAAAATCGCTTGAAAATCGTTACTCGGGGGGTTTTGGGGAATGCCGAATTCAATTCTGGCATTAGAATTACCCGGAGGTGCTCGGGAGTCGCTCTGCGGGGGTGCCTCGGAGGTGATATTGTGCTCAAGGCCATTGAGACTGCTTCTGGAAGCCCGAACAATAAAGTGGTCATTGTTTCGGAAGACACTGATGTCCTATCCTTACTGCTCGCACTCCACCGAATCTGAAAGTGTTCTTGCTGATGCCACCTTCCTTCAAAGCACTTGATTTTGTGTATTCTTCCGAAAGCTTGGCATCCAGAAGTGCATGCATCAGGTCTCATATATTACTTCTACATGCTTTCATGGGATGCGACACAACCTCACCATTTTTCTATCAGGGAAAGTAAAATTCTGCGACATTTTTGAGAAATCCGATAATTTACATAGATTTGCAGAAACATTTAAGCAAAACCATGTATCCATCCATAATTTAATAGCGTGTCTACTTTCAAGGACACACTGGGTGGTGGTGGGAATTGGAGGATGGAGAGATCAGTCATGTCCCCATTTCAAAGGGAGTCGGTCCCGAGGAAATCTTTAGCAGTATCTCTTGTTCCTGTGAAATTGACTGTGACACATTTTCGGCTGATTTTCATGGACGCTGCAAATTCCCCCAAAACACCCCCCGGGCACCCCGCAGAGCGTCCGTCGAGCGCCCCCGGGTAATTCCAATGACGGAATTGAATTCAGCACCCCCAAAAACCCCTAAGTAACGATTTTCGGCTGATTTTCAAGGATGCTGCAATTTCATCCCCCCAATCACCCCCGCAGAGTCAACCCCGAGTGCCTCCGGGTAATTCTAATGCCATAATTAAATTCGGCATTCCCGAACACCCCCCGAGTAACGATTTTCGAGCCATAATTTAGATTTTCCAGTCGTTCGTATAATATTGCAAGTGATTATGCAATTGCAAAATGCAGTTATTGCACCAGAATGCATTTTTCAAAAAATGGCATAACCACACCATATAGACTTTTCCTGTGAGCTTTCTGAACACAATGCAGAAAACCGCATCTCGATATCTGCTGGCCTTAAAAATTTCTTTATTTCGGTCGATTTTGATCTAAATGCTCCGGACTACTATGTATGCATACTGTATTATACAAGATAGGGGAGTTTTATGAAAACATTCCCTTTGTTTGCCCCTAAAAATTTTAAGGTTCCTGTATTAGGTAAATCCTGTAAAAAAATAAAATATTATTGGGTATAAGTGTTTTCACAGTTTAAAACATTTCTTGGATGATTTTTTTCTTGTTGGAAGGCAGCAACCTTTTTGATTTTCAAAAATTGCTGCACTTTTTCTTTTAAGCAAAAAGATTCCGGCAGGCGCTTTTTTTTTCGCAGGTACCCGGCCTTTAGCGTCAGTTAAAATATACTACTAAATCACAACTAAAAAATTATTTGTGTGTCCATTTTACACTTAAAATAATAAAAAACGTGTTTATAAATTTTCGTAGGTTGGTTAAAAACAGATTGCAGCAAGAAATATTAAACTGTAAAAATATTAAACTAAATTGCAGCAAAAAAAAATGTCACGCAAGAAAACTTTTAAACTGTAAAGGCACCTTATGTAATGGTGTATTAGGTCACCCCGGAAGAATAGTGACATAACTCAAAAAACTTAGTTTTGTGAAAATGGCCAACAAAAAAAGCTGAGATTTTCACAGTGCTACTACGAAGGCAAAACTATTAAACAAATATTTTTTTAACAGCGAACAAGAAATGGTTGACTTTATTAATAGCATCTTATAATTTTTAAATTATTTGATTTTAGGCTAAAAAATTTATATTTTTTTATTTTGTTTGGGTATATCACTTTTCCCGAAAAGAAATTACCACAAATAGGTTTACTTTTATAGTTAGTTATATTATTTTTCTTTGTATATGTTAATCAGTTGGAGGTTAATTGAACCTTACGCAAGAAAAGTCACAACAACAAAAGAATCACCTTATTTATAAAAATCTTGATACGAAAACCGTTAAATTTTATCTTGAATAGCCAAAATTTAACTTCAGTAAAAATGTGATGCTCTTCGTGTGACGGTGACATAAGGGGGGGATAAAAAGAGTTAGTGGCGCATTTTCTGTCGTTTATTTTTGCATATAACACAAATTTGTATTTTTGTGTTATATTTACTTTTTTTCGGAGTAAAGATATATGTGTGATAAACTAACATAAATAATGCGTAAAATAAATAGTGGACAATTTTGTGTCTCACAATAACAAATGAACAAAAATTAATCACTCGCGTCTAGAGATAACCCGCGATCACGAGCTTCTTGACAGTGCTGACACATGAAACGCTTTATTTTGCAGGGACTTGGCTAATAAATTACATTTTAATGTATTATTTAGGGTATTTTTAATACGTCTCCGCATTTTTACGTCTGAAATATAATTGGGGAAAATAAAAAGCCGCTTTGCTAACCAGAATTAACCATGACCGACTAGAACTTAGGGCTTTTAAACTTGTCTAAATTATTTGTAGAAGTTATAAACAAAATTTTAACAACGTATTCGAAAAACCCGGGGAATATATAATTACACTTTTTAAAAAATTAGAACTTCTACCATATCAATAATTATAAAAAAATTGTTAATAACTTCTATGTAGGGATAATTTAGACAGATTCAAAAGCCCTAAGTTCTAGTCGGTCATGGTTAGTTCTGGTTACCAAAGCGGCTTTTTATTTTCCCCAATTATTAGAAAAAACCCATGATTTGCTTTTTTTACATTAAATGCATTATTTAGTCTTTGTATAATAAAGCATGTTTCATGTGTCAACACTGTCAAGAAGCTCGTGATCACTTGGTATCTCTAGACGCGAGTAAATTAATCCAATAAATCCATGTTATAGGATTCAAATCAATTAAAATTAAAAAAATGTAAGAATATTTGGACAATCGTATATTGCAGATATTTTAGCGAGTCCATTTTTTTAATAGATAAGAAAAATTTGGAGAAATCGTTCAAAAATAAAATATATGTTTTATTAGTTCCCCCAGAATGTGAGAGTTATAAGCGTACTTTAACGAACTTTCTGAGAGTTAAAACAAAAATAAAAATTATAATAAAAATAGAATACAATTATAGTGCTTTCTTTTTTATATCTTGCAGGTCTGTGAAGATCCCGAACCTAGAAAACTAAGCAATTTTATAGAATGTCCAAATGAAGGCTGCCATTTTGTTTTTTGTAAAGAATGCTGGAAAGACATGGGAGAGGAATGCTTAGTTTGTAAAGCCGAAAGCGAAGCCGATGACCAGACAGGGGATGAAGAAGACGAAATTGATCAATTTTAGTTTAAAAGGGAGTTTTTTGTTTATTAGAAACAATCTGTTTATTAAAAAATGCATTATATTTTTAAGCATTTTTACCCTTTATTCTTTAATAAAACATCCTACCTACTGAAAACAAAATATTTTTTAGGTTCCCAAATTAAGGACTTATACATTCTTAGTGTCTATGAACCACATCATTATAATGACTGAAATATTTTTACCATTTATTATAATTTATTTATATTACTTCACTTTTTACAAATAGTAATGTATGTTTGACTGGCCTGGAAGGCTCAGTATCCTTTCGCTCTTTTTGAAACAAATTAAATAATTTTGAAAAATAATTAAATTTTTTACCTATGTTACTTCAGTGAACTTTTAAATTAAAAAGTTGGGCGCCTCCACTTTTATTAGTCAATACACGCCACTATTTTCAATTCTCATCAACACTTTTTAATATATAAAACGAAGTAAAAGATTCCTAAGTCTATCAAAATCTTCGGCTACGGCCGAAGGTTGTAGCAAAAGCCGAACAATTTTTTGTCGAATACCAATTATCATCATCCGCTTAGTTGTGGTTAGTTGTGGTTCGCTTCCACTCTCTTCTGTCTTCCCAATCTCCTAGTTGTAGGTCACGCTCTGACATGGCCTTTTGTATTCCTCCCATCCATGTCGCCTTAGGTCTTCCCCTTTTCCTTCTCTCTGTGGATGTCCATTTGAGGATTTGTTTAGGTATTCGTGTGCCATTCATCCGTTCAACGTGTCCGTACCACACCAGTTGTATTCGTTAAATTTCATCTATTATATTTGTTTAAACGTTCATGATATCTCTAATACCCTCGTTCGTTATTCTTTGCATTCTTGATATCCCTGCTGCTCTACGCCAGAAGTCCATCTCCAGGTAAAGCAGCCGTCGCTCTAAACTTGCCGTAAGTTGCCAGGTTTCACAGCCATACAGGACTGTGTTTTCGTTCTCTAGAGATGCATCTTGACCATAGGCTGGAGCTTAGGCACCCTATTATTCTCTTTCCCTTTATAATTCTCTCTTTTATTTCTTTCTCTGTACGGCCCCCAGTTTTAATCTTTGTTCCTAGATATAGGTATTCGGAACACGCCCCTATTATTTCGTTTTCTTCTTGATGTAAATCATCTCTGTCGTTTCCAATGCATAAGTATTTCGTTTTTGATCGATTTACCCAGAGTCCCCATTCGTCATATTCTTTAAACAAGCTTCTTGTCGTGAACTCCAAAACCTCTTTATCTTGGGAGACGGCGAAATGTAGAGTATATATAGTTGTATTCTCATTAATGTGTATGTCCATTCCACTGCATGCTTTTCTCCATTTTCATAGAACTTCATTGAGGTATATCTTAAATAAGGTGGGAGACAAGCAGCAGCCTTGTCTCATACCTTTGGTGACTGGAAAGCTGTCCGACAATTCACCCTTCAGCTTAACCTTGGAGGTTGATTGATCATAAAGTTGCCTTATGGCTGTTATTAGGGTATTACTTATTGGAGAATGTTAGAATACCAATCAGACATTAAAAAAAGTACACTTTTTGGTAGTACAATCGGCTATGAAAAGTAAAAGTTTGTAATCATCAGTGAACATTTATTCTGATTTTTTTTAAACATCAACGTTATGACAACACAGATCAGGACACAGATATTTTTCCGGTAACTGAATGTATTTAATTTTTTTAACACACTAAAATATTTTTGTTAAATAAGCTGTTTTCTTAAACCTATCATCGTTTCGGTGACCGGTCGGCCACCGTCCTCAAGACTAAATTTTATAACCAAATTGACATAATATTAGTTTACATTTTGTTTCAGTTAAAAATATTATTTTTTAGTTTACTTATATTTTGAGAATAGTAGTATTTATGACCACAAGCAGTGAATTAAAAAAAAAATTATACAGGTATTTACTATTTGATTTCTTTGAATTTTAAAACTTATCAGATAACCTTTAACTTATGCAACATTTTCTGCAGTGAGACTGTTAGCAATAACACTTATTTTTTTATATATTAAAAATATTATTCATCATCGAAATAATTTAAAGATAACTGTTTGTTGATATTTAATTATTTTTTTTAAACGTATTGTTATCTTTTTAACATGACCTGCAACGTCAAAATAAAGATAGATTCCAGACAGTTGTTTCCAGCATCTTTTGGTATTATTGACTTCTTTATCTCAAATAACAAGGGGTATATTCATTAACTTTTATTACACAGAAAAAACATGAACCATCGGTCATAGAAATTATATGATAAGCCAGTATCAGAAAAATTATAATTGTCACCTTGTATTTTTGAAAAAGGTTATTAAAATATTTTAATTTGTTTTATTTGGGAGACTCGCCTTATAACTTTTTGGAAAATGGGACCTCTTCGATTCAGGTTCAGGGATATACGAGCTGACCCTGTCCAACCCAATTAACCCCTATGAACTTGCAGATCGCCTGCAACAAAAAAGAAAAAAAAAATTAAGAAAATTTTGCTCTAAAAACTTAAGAAATTCTGATAGCTTTTTTACTTATTTATGACGTTTTGTCATAAATGGTATTAGGTTATTTGACTGGTGTATGTATAGTATTTAAAAAGACAAAAAAGGTGGGTGGCATGGTGTGTTAATTGATTTGAAGTGTGCCTGAATTTACTTCAGCATCAAGCATAGGTAACCATGTATTATTTAAATTAACGGATATTGAAGCTACACATTTATCTTTATTTAATAAAATAAATGCACTTTTCTTTATTTTAGGTTTTTTTGAACAAGTTTTCTTTGCTAAATGCTAAAAGCATTTCAGTTAATTATGTGGTTATTATCAAATGCGTGTTGACAGATTTTTGATTTGTGGAATTCTGTGTTTCTAATGTATGTTCTATGCTCTTTCATGCGTTTGGCTAATGGTCTGGAAGTTTCACATACATAAATTTAATACATTCACAAGGAATCTTATAAATAACATTTTTGGTGTTTTCGTTTATATTGTATGGTTTAGTTTTTGTTACTTGGGATCTAATAGTGTTTTGTGTTTTAAAGATAGTGCGACTATTAAATTTATTACCTATTTGTTAAATTTTATTTGATAAGCCAGGAATATATGGTAAAAATAAATTTGTAATAGGTCTATTTTGATTTTGTCTTGAATTTGGTTGTTCAAATTTTAGAAAGCATTTGTTTATAAAATCAAGAGATAATATTTTGAACTAATATATCTTTTAAAATTTTTTTTTTATTTTCTTTGTTTTCATCAGAACAAATTATTTTAATTCTATCAAAAAGACATTTTACAGCTTCTTTTTTTATCATTATTGATAATAACCACATAATAAACTGGAATGCTTCTAGCATTTTAGCAAAGGAAACTTGTTTAAAAAAACGTAAAATACAGGAAAGGTCATTTGTTTTATTAAATAAAGATAAATGTGTAGCATCAAAATCTGTTAATTTAAATAATACATGGTTACCTATGCTTGATGCTGAAGTAAATTCAGGTAAACTTAAAATCAATTAACACACCATACTACCCACCTTTTTTGTCTTTTTGAATACTATACATACTCCAGTCAAATAACTTAATGTCATTTATGACAAAACGTCATAAAAAAGTAAAAAAGCTATGAGAATTTCCTAAGTTTTTAGAGCAAAATTTTCTTAAAATTTAGTTTAATTTTTTGTTTTAGTTTTTATCTTGACAACTGTGGCTGACTTGCCACCGAAACGTATATTGATATTTGAGATTTTTTGTTTTTTTAGGGGTTTTTCTTCTTTTTTGTTGCAGGCGATCTGCAAGTTCATACGAGTCAATAGGGCTGGACAGGGTCAGCTCGTATACCCCGGAACCTGGACCTAAGAGGCCTCATTTTCCAAAAGTAATAAGGCGAGTATCCCAAACAAAACAAACTGAATCCGCCACAAAACTATAGAACATATTTAAAATATTTTAAACTAAAATTGTTTTAAACTGAAATTAAATTGGTGTCTTACTCAATTTCTTTTACCCTTGATTAGAGAATAGACCCCTTTAAGCTTATAATATTGTGTTATTTATCATATTTTATTTACAAACCAAGCAAAGAACAATATAACCTGTTACAAATTTAATAATTAAAAATAATTATTAGATTGGACAATGTTGTTGTAAAAAGCTTGCAGTGCGAAAAGTAATTATCTCGGGTGTGTTATGTTATGACTAGTAAATAATAGAGTAAAATTTTACGAGAGAAAGAAAGATTTTTTAAAATGAGTCCTGTTTTTGAACCTTTAAACGAATCCGCGCATTTAGGAAGATTAAACCTAACATACAACTTTTATTGGAGTGGAGATATAATTGATCGTGGAACAAGTAAGTTAATTCATTTTCTGAGATGTTATTATTAAAAATTTGATAACATCAAATAGTATATCCGTTGTTATTAATAATCTAATAAAAAAATATTTATTTATAATAAATATTTCGTTTTTTTTTTTTTTAATTTTACATGACAGATAGTATGGATTCCATCACAAAAGATCCAAAGCAGATTTACTTTTATTTGCCTTAGGTCTGGTACTTTCATTAACGAATAACTTTATTGTCCGGATAATTTCCATGGTTACAATTATCACAACAATTGTTATTATGGAAATTATCCAAAAAATAATTTTATCCGTTAATGAAAGTACCAGGCCTTACACAACTAAAACAAGGCCTTTAGGTTATTTGGTAAATTCCAAATTGTTGCTTTTGACACATCCAAGGCTTTTGATCAAGCCTGGCATAATGTGCTTCTTAACAAACTTCCTTCCTACGGTCTTCCACCTTAACTTTGATCCTGGCTTTCCCGTTTCCTTTCTAATAGACGTATAACAGTTATTGCGGATGGTCACTCTTTCAGCTTTCACAAAGTATTTGGGGGTGCCCCAGGGCTCAGTAATGGCACAAACTCTATTTCTTCTTAACATTAACGATCTTTTCTCTTCCACGAACAATCCCAACCATAGTTTTGCTAACAATAGTACCCTTTACTTAAATATCAGTTTCTTAAGTCAAACTTTAAGCCTAATTTGATAAACAAGCACAGGGTGATGCAGTTACTTTTTTACAGGACCTTAAATTATTTTTCGATTAAGATGCCAAAAATTTTGTCCACTTTAACGTCTCTAAAACACAATTATATTCGGCCAATACTCATCCTTTACTTATAGACGGCCAACAAAAGGTCATTTAACCTTGTGGACCTTGAGAATAACCTTAACTAGTATAACCGTATTATATCCATAGCCGAAATAGCTTCCAAAAATACGGAATTTCTTCTTCGAGACAGAAACTATTTCTCCCTTTCTAACTTGTATACTCTGTATGTACAGGGTGTCCAGTTTTAAATATAACCCCCCATAGAGTATATTTTTACTCGATATTTTGGCCAGAATATTGTTACTTGGAGGTTTTCGGGGTTACCATCACGAATATAAGGTCGAAATTTGAAAAACTCCAAATCCAAGATGGCGGATCCCAAATGGCGGGTATCAAAATAGAAAAACACTTAAAATACGGCAAATGTGGATGAAACATTTTAATTGCGGGTTTTCATGTTCGCTTATTACGAGTCAGGTCAAAATTTAAAAAATTTGAAATCCGAAATGGCTAATCCAAGATGTTGGATCCAAAATGGTGCGAATCAAAATTAATATTTAGAAAAAAAAACATAGAAGATGTATATTAGAGGGCAGTTGTTTATAGCATATTGAAAAATTTCACAGAGTGTTACAAAACAAGATTATAATAATTAAAAATATTTATATAATTAATTTAAATTTATATATAGTTATTAAAGAAACCTTACAATTACTATAATGTGGAAGTAAAAAAAAATTGAATTAAAACAACTTGAAATCTAAAGAGCCTCATTACTACTTTATAATGTTATCTATCTAAAAATCTTATATATATATATATATATATATATATATATATATATATATATATATATATATATAATTTTATATATTATATATAAATTGAGTGTAGGGATCCCGGAAACCCTAAGAGATAGAAGTCATAATTATAAATTTAAGGTAATATTAAATTGTAAAATTCCAAGTACTTCGGGAGATTCGGGAAAACCGAAATTTCAATTTCGTTTTTAATTTTTTTCCCAACGTTATTTAAGATATGGAAAAATAAAGAATTTCTCATGGCACTCTTTCTTCAAAACAGCTTGGATTTTCCTAGCGCCCTTTCGTTAAAACCCTCAACTTATTTTTTTTAAATACGGACCTGTTTTATTTAATTTTTTTAAACCCTTATTATCCCAATTACAAAAATGTATAACACTTAATATTTATTAACAAAAATGGAACGCCCCTATAAGAAATGATGTGCTTCCTTGTCTAACTCATTGCCTCTTATGGAAAATATGTTTATTTGACAGAAAAATATTAATGTTATACATCATTTAATTGGAATTATAACTGTTCAAAAAATGCAATAAACAATTGAGTGCCGTATTTAAAAAAAAGTTGATGATGGTTTAACGAAAACGAAACGTTGTACGAAATATCTCCCAACGCTGTTTTGTAGAGCTTAAAATGTGGCCATGAGAAAGTGTATTTTGTTTTTCCATATCTCTTCAAATAACGTCAGAAAAAAATAAAAACGAAATCGGCAAATTTCGGTTTTTTTCCGGATATCTCGGTAAGTACTCGGAATTTTACAACTTTCTAATAGGCATGTTGTTAGGCACCTAAATGCGCAACTTTGCCATAATTTAACCGACTTCGTATCTCTTACGGTTTCCGAGATCCCCATGCATGCATCGAATCTGTGGCACCCTGTATATATATATATATATATATATATATATATATATATATATATATATATATATATATATATATATATATATATATATATATATATATATATATATATATATATATATATATATATATATATATATATATATATATATATATTACTAAATGTTTTAATCCCGTTATTTAATAATAAGAAAGTTATTAGGATTTATTTTTTTTTTAGTTTTTTCAATATATTTACTTTTTGACTCACCCAGTACAGAAATAATATATATTTTTTTAGAAACTATATATAAATATACAAAAAATATTATTCAATTTTGACCTCAGATTAGTGATTAGTAGCTACCAAAACCCCTAAGTAAAATGTTTCATCCATATTTTAAGTTTTTTTTTTTTTTATACCAGTCATTTTGGATCCGCCAACTTAGATTAAGAATTTTTTAAATTTTGACCCCATATTCCTGATCGGTGACTACGAAATACCCTGAGTAAAATGTTTCATCTATATTCTTCGTATTTTTAGTGTTTTTCAATATTTTGTTACGCGCCATTTTGGGTCTGCCATATTGAATTAGCCATTCTGGATTTTAAATTTTTTTAATTTTGACCTCGGATTTGTGATTAGTGACCACGAGATTCCCCGAGTAAAATCTTTTATTCATATTTCCCGGAATTGAAGTGTTTTTCCATTTGATACCGGCCATTTGAGATCCGCCATCTTGGATTTAGATTTTTTCAAATTTCGACCTCATACTCGTGATTAGGGACCCCGAAAATCCCTAAGTACCAATATTTAGGCCAAAAGATCAAGTAAAAATAGGTTTTACCAAAAGACCCAAAATTTTAGTTGCCAGTTATTCAAATTAGGGCAAAATTTTAAAAAAATCTCAAAAAAGGGCTTTGACAATCTTTTCCAAATTTCATAAGCTTTTTAATAAAAAAAAATAAATTGAAATTCGGTGAACCTAAGCGTTCTGTAGCCATTTTTGAAACAGTCTAATTACCATATCATCATGTCACTGTGAGCCGCCTCAAGCGGCAGCCCTGCTAAATGGAGACTCACTTCTACATATTTTTTATCAAATCAAAACTAAAAGATTTTTTAAACCACATTTTTTTGTTTTTTTTTTATTTTAGAATTGTCTAATTCAGAATGGGTTCCAGTCATCGTTATTCCCCTATTAGCCGCAGTAATTTTGGCTGCCAGTGTGTTTCTTTTAATAGTGTTTAGACAGAATCCTACTTTTGTGATAACCGCTGTGACAGGATGCCTAATTTTTATCACAGTGTATCTTGTACTATCCGCCCTGGATAGTACCGCAAGAATAACATACGAATAGGGAGAGATATATAGATTGTATTATATATTTTATATTCCGGAGTTATTTATGCATGCTTTGTTTGCTTAGGTGTGAAAAAGTCATATGAAGAACAGAAGACAGATTTTTATTTTATTTATCTATAGTTTTTAAAAAATATTTATTGTTTAAGCAAGATTTTCGTGTTGATTATATTTTGAAAAATTTACGCAAATATTACCATTATCGTATTTATTTTTGTATACATTTTTAAATTGTATAATTAAAATTAAAATTAAATGATATGTTTATTTACAAATTAACCATTAATAACGCTATATTTAAATTATGAAGAAAATTGAAATCTGTTTATTTTCGTTTAAGAATGACAAATAAGCAAACAATGTATTATATTGGTTCAAGAATTTAATATCCATGGTTACAAATCAAATTCCCTAAAAATACTTTTCTTTTTTCATTTTTGCTAATGTCATTCTTAAGAAGGGGGCCTTTAGGATAAAATAATCAATTTTAATGATTTTTAAGGGGATAAAATAATTGAAACATTTATTAATTTTAACATATTTTTCACTTTATTAAAATGTAAAAAAACATGTAATTTTTTTTGCAAAATAGTGGCCCTGTAGACATCGAAAACTGCTGCAGCTGTCTAATTTCTTATATTTATATGAAATAATTTGTTTTGTTTGATTACTGATATGTTAAAGAGAAGTGTAAAACTATAAAATAATAAACAAGTTAAAATTAAAATTTATATCGGCTGTTTAATCGAAGGTCAAATTTTTGACCATTTATTCAACAGTTTTGACCTTAAAAAAATATTTCCCAAATGGATATCTTTAAACTTTTAGGTACACCCTTCCGATAATACTATAAAGATAAACCCCTAAAAATTCTAGTCTTATTGGTCAATAATTTTTTAAGTTACAGCACGAACAGTTTTTGAAAAGACAGTTTCGAGATAATCACCTTAAAAGATTCGTTACGCTCCGACTATCTGATTAGTGACGGTATGCGGACGCTGACGTTTTGGACAATATCTCCATAAATATTTAATATTTCACTTTTTCCCTTTTACAGTAAATTTTTAACATATTTTACATTTAAAATTAAAAAAAGATTTTAAAAATTCTAAAGGTATCGCCCCGCGAAAACAAATACAGTTTAGTTGTTCCGATTGTAATAATAATGATGTAAATAAATTAAAAAGAAAAAATAGATGTAAACTGACTAATAAGACATAAAAATTCTTTTGTTTGGTTTTTATAAGACTAAGAAGCATTGGCGTATTTAGGATTTTCAAAATTTTTTATTCAAAAAATAAGACATGGAAGCCATACCAAACGCTATTGGCTTTAAGGAGAACACTTTGGTAAAAAAAAATCATTAAAAATTTGCGAAAAAAAAGTGTTTTTGGGTGCACCTCCCACCCTTTCCTGGGGAAAATTGGACTTCAAAAGCAAAGCCTCTTTTTATATTTTCTTTCGTGAATTTGATCAAATTTTATTGTCAAATCGCAATTTTTGCAAAATTATTTGTTTTTTTTTAATCCATAACCAGTTAATTTTTTTACTCAACAATTCTCGTATGCAAATATTTTAGAAAAATGCATATATTTTTGCGAAATCTTGGATTTGACAATAAAATTTGATCAAATTCATAAAATAGAGGATTTGCTTTTGTAAATTTCAAAATGATTGTTTTATCAAAGTGTTCTTCTTAAAGCCAATAACATCTGGAATATATTTGATGTGAGTGCAATGTCTAACTTTTCAGATCAAAAATTTTAAAAATCCCAGAGATGCCAATACTAAGAAGCTTTTAAAGTCTGCCAATTTTTGATTGTTTTTATAAAATTTTTCGTCCACCACTATGTATTATTTTTTCCTGCTAATTTTTAAATGAAATACGTAAATAAAGAACAAGATTTAAATATTAATTACTGATAAGGTATGTTTTAATTGTTATACTCATAAAATTGCAATACGTTTAAATAATAAAAGTTATTAAATGCTTGAACATGGTTTGTTTGCTTTTACAACCCGTATAACGATTTAACGTATATTTGACTAATTAAAAACGCAGCAAGATTTTTAATTATTATTACGTCATTTCATAAAAACAACATTCTAAAGTTAAACCCTTTAGAAGTTTTCGAAATTTTACGGAATTTGGCAATAAATTTCAGATTTTTAATAGCCGCTGATAAATTCAATACTACAATTTCATTAATTTAAAACCTTCAAACTTCCTTGTTTAGGACCCGCAAATGGATCACTAGGTAAGCAAACGCCTACTCAGAGTTTGCTATCTCGAACCTATCCATTTTTTTTCGTTAGAAAGTGGCAAAAGCAAAAACAATACCTAAAATTCTATCGCACTGGTCCAAAAAAGCAGTAACCATGTTAACCACCGGAATGGACCAATAAGAACACTTGTTCTTCCTTTGTTTTTGTATTCATCATTCTTAGGGATAAAATGAGCAGATTTAAGTGAATCCTAAATTTTAAAGTTTTGTTTTACAAAATATTTATCCTCGTTTTTGAAGCGATAATGTACGTATTTAACATTATCTTCAATTTTCTTTTTAGTCGACGTATATCAGTTTGTTAATATTAAAATATCTTTCTTAGGGCTTAGTACTAGTACCAACCCCATTTCTTTTTTACATCGACAATATTTTCTCTTCTACAATCAATCATATACGAGTATAGTTTGTCTCAAAGTATACCGTGTTAGCTTTTGCCTTCATTTATGAATTATACCTTATTCCAGGAAGACCTAGGACTTGATGAAGTTTATAATTTTTAAATATAGATTATCTGTGTAAATAGGATTGTAAATTTTGAATGCATACTTTATCAAGAAGAAAGTGTAAAAAGTGAAAAAAAAATTGCCTTACTTTTTATTTTTGTTTTCAGAGAAAACGTCTTTAGCGAAAAACGTGGTAATATTTAAATGTTTCCAGTTTTCTTTTTTGGAGCACAAAGTAAGGGTTTATTTTTGTTATCCAAAGTTACATAAAGATCATTTATTTATCATTTTATTAATATCTGGTAGTTTACAGAACAGAAAATTGAAACAAAAATAAAAGACTGGGCTTTGTTGGCTTGTTCTTTTTTTCTCTTGGGGCTTTGGAGAAGGTCAAATCTTTTTGTCGAGTCTTTAACAAAGTGACTGTTTGGATAATTCAGCTTGCCATTATTCATTGGGGAGTACATTTCCAGAGAGGATTGCTTTTGTAGAAACACATGGTGGTTGTCCTTTCTCATCTTGCTTCTTGCTTACATCTATTAAAGTTGCTAATCCACGTGATACCATCACAACGTCTTCACTTAGATCTTCGTTATAAATAAAACATTCCATCGTCGATAAATAAAATATTCCATAGAAGAATTTACTTTGACTTCCATATTTCTGCCACAAAAATAAAAGGCAACAAAAATTAGACTTCCCTACAGTAAATAAATTATCTTTATTAAACTTGGGATAACAAAAATAAAAACTTACCTTGTGCTCCAAAAAAGGAAAAACTTAAATATTGCCCCGTTTTTCTCTAAAGACGTTTTGTCTGAAAACTAAAATAAAAAGCAAGGCGAAATTTTTTTACACTTTTTACATCTTCTTGATTAATAAATATATGCATTTAAAATCTACAATCCTATTTACAAAGATTGTTTATGGTCCTTGAATATTTATTAATTGCTGATAGACCCGAACATTTTTAAAAACTCCGGAAATTCAAAAAAACCGCCCTAAGAAAAATACGTTGTTTATAAAAATACACAAATATATTAATTGAATTTTGCGGAATGTATTCAACACCTTCCAAAGCTTCGTAATCCAAAAGAATTAGGTAAAATTACTTTTTATAAAAAAAAATATGAACAGATTGATAGGAGAGTCAAAATATCGAGCAAAAACTTACTTTGGCTCGAGTTTTAAATTAAATTTCTAAAGAAACAAAAAAAAGGAAATAGTAACAATATATTATTGCTACACGTTCCTTTTTTCATGTAAACTTTAAATCATGCAAAAATGTGCATTTTTACGTGAGTTATTTAAAAATTAGTCCGTCCGTTTGGAAGTGTAAGTACCTTAAAGCACCTTTCATGATACGGGGCAGGTGCAAAAAATACTCGGCGCATTTATGGCCGATTATTGCAAAAACTATCAAATTTTTGACAAAGGTGATGGGAATCATTTTTGCACCCAATAAACTGCTCTTCATTTTCGTCTAAACACAAATTGCGTAAGTGTCATATTTCGGGAGATATCGACCAAATTACTTAAAAAAACGGATTTCCAGGCTCTTGAGGGCCATTTTCAGACCCTTGCGGACATTTTTTTATATATGATATTTTCAGAGGTTATTGTATGCAATAGTACATGCAAATTAAAAACAAAATTATGACGGCCCAACCTGATCTTCAGGTTCACACCTTCGTTTACTGTACTATAATTACAATAGGATTTATGTTGTTTTGTATAGAAATGTAAGAGTCCTCAATTTTTATAATGTGCTGTAGTGAATTTTTTTAGCTCTCAACTGGTATGTTAATAATTACATTTTTTTATCAAATTTATAACACTGAGACTTAAAGTAGGTGTAACATTTTCTGCTCTAATCTTTGATTTACTTGGTTCCACAAATGCTCTATGGGGTTAAACATACAGTGATACAGAGGAAGACGTAAGACAGTATGCCCGGTCTGTTCAGCCAAATTATCACATACATATCGTTTTTTAATTGCATATGAATTTAGGACTTTCAAAACTTGAGCTTTTTTGTAACTGAAATTAAAATAAATATAATTTTTAACAAATATGCCTGGATTTCAGTTTTTGAACTTGATGAAGCTGGTGCTTTGCCGACCGTGGTAGCTTGCGTTATTCATGAGAATAACACTGTTGTTTGAAATATTTTTTAAAAGATGATTTTGAAACCAGTTTTCAAAAAGTTCTGCACTTGTATCCTCATAACAATCCAAGCTGGAGTTCTTAATATTCTTTGCAGACAACAGCCAGCAGTTTGGGACAAATCCGTCCAGCGTGTATTATGGTAATGCTATTCCTTTATTTGAAGGTGCTTTCATCTGACAGTTTTGACTGGAATCAATCCATTCTTTGGATACTGTCTCGTGTGTATCAAACCATGTTTCATCAAGGTAAATTATGGATTTGTTTTCTAACCTTTATCTTTGAATTTCTTAAAGGTAATTAAATCTCCAAGTGCGTAATCTGTGCGATTCCATTACTACTTGTCTTTTGTCTACAACTCTATGGAGGGTGGCACGGCTAATATTTATATTGGTTTCGTCTTCGTCTAGCTTCTTTTTAGTTTATCCAAGATAGGAACAACTCCGCTTGCATAAAGACAACATATCTTCCTTCTTATTAGGTTCTGATTACTATTGCCTATACGGTGAGATTGAAAATCACTACGGTTTTTTCTTTTGTTCAATTCTTCACTAATAATAATACCCCTTATCGATGATATTGAAGTTTTTGTAAGTAGACAGGTTTCTTTTAAAGCTTCTTGTTTAATTAGTCCTCTACCGATTAAAGTTTCATACACATTTTTCACAACCTGTTTTGCATCTAATGACAAATTATTTCGACGCGACATAGTTATATTCTCGTAAAACAACATTTTCAAAATGCACAGTAAAAAGGGTTATTCAACACTGCCACTAAAATATTAGCCCAAATATTTATATACCTAATGGTCAATACTCAAGAAATACCTGGCCCACCCCTGCCATTATGAAATAATGGGTTTACCCAATAACAATAGGAAATAAAATTGTTAACGGTTTATTGGGGTATTGTCCGTCAAAAGCCATAGCGATATATTTTGAGACAGACTATACATAGTATTGCTGATTATATTCCACTCACTCCACAATTTAGTTTTTCATACCAGTTTTGTTAAGTATTTTCGAGCCTAGGACCCTTAAAATATCGCTAGGTTGCACTTTTTGATTTTTGTTTGTAATTAGTGTAAGCAAAAACATATAAAGATAAGGTCTTCTTATTGATTATTTGTACCTATACCTAACCATAGTAACTCACTTTTAGATAAATGCGATAAATGTTTGGTTTATTTGTTTTTGCTTTCATCATACTTATATGACAATGAATAGATGTTAAATTATTACAATACGTATATGCCAGTAACATGTTTTACTTGCGTTCGTGTTGTAGTCACGGAAAAAGAACACCTTAATTTTTGCAGGTCCAACACTGTTATTGATATTTACTTTATAAGTCCGAACAATGTACAGTAACGGCCATTAAATTTTGGGCAATTCTTTTTCCCTTTCGTAAAATAGGCTTATGTCACCTTCTACTGAACATAAATACCTGTTGAAAAACCTAATAAAAAAACAGGTGTCCGTTGAGAGTCTTTAAAAATATTTTTGAAAAATGCCAAACTTAACTTTGGATCAAAAAGTATTAATTATTCATTATATTCAGCCGAGAGGTTGGTCAGAAAGGGATGTGGCGGAAGAGCTTAACATCCCAAAGAGTACTATTCATTTTGTTAAAAAAAATGGCACGAAACACACTCCTTTGAGAGAAGAGCTGGATGTGGTCGCCCCAAACTATCGAATCAAAAACAAGACAATAATTTAGTTAATGTTTTGAAAAACCAACCATTTAAATCTGTAGTAACAGAAAAAAACGGAAAGCAGTTTCCCAGCATCGGTTAGAACGGCACGGCGAAGAATAAGGCAAATATCCGAATTGGGCTGCCACCCAGCAGCCTTAATTTTTTAACAAATGCAAATAAAGAACAGCGCATTGGATTTGCTCTACAATTTTACTTGGAACCTCCAAGTTTTTGGGAAAATATAATATTTACCGATGAAAAAGTGTTTCAGTCGTGCTACAATGGGATGCTTAAGATACACATGCCTCAAAAACACAATTGATAAAAAATATTCCCAAAAGGACAGAAGTAGTGGGCGATTTTCGGTAAATATGTGGGGGTGGCTGAGTGCACAAGGACTTGGTGTATGTTATTTTATCGACGGAAGGTTCAATGCGGAGGTATATGTAGATCTACTACAGAATATCATGCTTTCTTTTATACCGGATCGATTTCCGGACAGAAATTTTATCTTTCAGCAAGATAAGTGTCCCGTTCATACGGCCCGGCAAGTCGATAAATGGATGGAAGAGCAGCGTTTCAGGGTTTTTAAATGTTATGGAAAATATTTGGGGCTTATTATTTAAAAAAATAAATATGGAAAATGAGTTTAGGCCGCAAAATGTAAACGAACTTAAGGATAAAATTTTAGAGGCGTGGAATGAGTTACGAGGAAATCCGGATTACGCCCGGTCTTTGGTCCATTAGATGCTGGAAGGCTAAACTCTGTTTTAGAAAAAAACTTTGATATCAGTTTGTGCGTAAAATATCAGTAGGACCTATTTTACACATGATTGATTAATATATAATATCAACTAGACAAAAAACAACATACATAAAAAACAGGAAATTGGAAAAACAATTCAATAATCTTCAAACTAAACTGAGCATTTTGGCAAAAAAGCAGATAAAAATAAGGTTTAAAAACAACAGGAGCAGGCAAGAATATGAAGTATTTAATAATAGAATGCTGACAGAAAATTTAAAACAATATATTTTACAATAATTTCTCGCTTATGACTGCAAAAATACAAATTAAAAATACTTTATATTTGCTGTACTGCTATTTTAATTGTTTTTTATTATGTAATGCCTGTAAGCATACATTCGTACTTTGTACAGGTTAATTTTACTTGCGTATATTGACTATAAAAAATGGGATGCCTAAAAGCCTTAGCTGTTTAATTTAAAAATATAAGTTAATGACATGGGTAAAAAATTAAAATATTTTCTGAAATCATTTAATCTTTGCCATGGAGTTAAAGACCCAGACCTTACCTGCGTTTTTACTTTCTCCACAAAGCAACAGAAAAAAACGCTTGGTAATTATTTATTTATTTTTTAATCTAGATTCTGGTTAATTGGTTTCTCTGTTGGTAACTCCCAAGGGAATGGGGTAATTATTTATTATTTGCAATACGGATTTTTAAGTAAAATATCTTGAAGTAAAGGTGAAAAGAAAAGTAAAGGTTAATATTTTTTGTAAAATTTTATTAATTTATCTTTTAAACTTACAACTAAAATTGCTTAAATAATAAGCTATTACAATTGACTCTCCCTGTACGATATCATATACTAGTTGTCTACTGGCGTAAAAACTAGATAGTTCGAAAAGAGAACATCACCATTATAATCGTAAGGGTAAATCAATTAAATAGTCAACCAGTATAGTTTTTAAGGTTCACTTTGTATATTAAAATTAATTTACATTAATAAAGGTTACCACCCATGCAAAAAAGTAATTAATTTTATTTAGTTTCTGCGGCAAATTTGCGATGAAAATTGTAGTTTATATCTTTCAAGTTATACTTATTTTAATCCTTTTATCACAAAATTCAATATGTGGACTCTTCGACTTGATGGATTCAAATTTATGGATAAACGAAATTTTGAATATGATTAGTCCTACCACTCTACCACCTCCTCCCACCCTACCACCACCAAGAAAAGTACCTGTAACTGTAAGGACAAAAGTTCTATTGGTAGAGGAAATTGTATTTCGGATGGGTCACACGTTACAGGTAAGTTTTATATATGTTTAGACTTTACGCTCACGCAGGCTAGAAACTTTTTTTGTGCCAAGTCATTAAGATTCTATGGACGAGAAAGAATGTTTTTAAAAATTATTTTGGTAATCGTGTAGAATCTCGGCTTTATATTTTTTGGATGTAAAATCAATATGATTATTTTTTTTTAAGTTGTCAAATATTCTTACTCTTAAAGTTCATCAAAAATAGAATAGTTTAATAATAAAATTTTTAAAAAATGTCAATTCTTTGCTTAAAAAAAGTAAAAAAATGAAAAAACCAAAAATTATATTTTTGATTGTTTGTCTTTACACGTAGAATATAAAACAAATCACTAGAAATTGTTAAACTGCATTTTATTGCAAAAAAATTGGAAAAATACCTTTTTTATTTTTAAAATAAAAATTAACACCGAATATTTTTTTTGCTTTTTCTTAAAATATTCGTTAATTCGCCGTAAAATAGAACAAAATAATAAAAAAAAAACATCCATATCTTTATTTTTTATAGCCAAAAATAGGTGGAGCATCACTAATGCACAATTGTCAATGTGTATTTTATTTAACTAAAAAATAATATTCTTATTGCAATGTTTATGGACATCTAACTAGAACTGAACAGTGCCATATTTTAAGCTTTTCTCTTATTTTAAAACATTACGTATTATCCATAAAAAAACTTAAGAAAATAATTTAAAAGGAAAACAAACACCCTATTTATTGGATCCTCTTTAAAAGCGTCTCATTTTTTTAATATTTTTCAATACAAAGGATGTCGTATTTACCAGAAATAATGTAATTATATGTTTCACTTTTACCAGTATGTATTAAAAGTAGTAATAAACTCTAGACTCTGACAGAATATTGAGTATCTGTGCTTTGGCACTGTAGATATTTATTGTGGCCTAATTAATTTTTTGATTTATATTGCAAATTTCTTTTATGAAATAAATCTATTCTGTTACTAAAATTGAATGCGAAATCTTTCATATTTGAAGATACCTAAAAAATAATAGACTTTCAAAGACAAATCCATAAATAAGATATTTTTCTAGGAAAATCTTAGGGAATAGAAGGTAACGAAAAAGCTGATGGGCTTGCGAGACAGGGATCATTCACACCATACTTTGGACCAGGGAACCTGCCAACTTGGATGTGAGCATAATCACAGCACAGGCATATTGGGAATGGATCCAGAAACAATCACGAGAATACTGGAAAAACCTTGTAGAATTAAACATGGAAGAAGTTTATAAGAGGCCATCCAAAAAAACGTAGTGAAGACATCTCAGACAAAGTAGGAAAAGACTTCGCATAACAGTAGGGTTTTAATAGGGCACGATATTACCAAACAGGACACCTACACAAGATAGACTATACAATGGGGATCCAAGTTTCAGAATGTATCGACAATGGGGAAGAACAACCTACCATATCCTTGCGAATGTGAGGCATTAATCACAAAGACCATGACATTATTTTTGGGCAAGGAAATAAAATATTTATCAACCAATACATTTCTAGGAGGTTATACAGACTTGTAGAGGAGAAAATAGCTAATGAAGGATTGGTATAAAAAATAATAGAGATTAGGACAAAAAGCCCAAAAAGCTTCGGTGCCTTTTCCGTAGTGTATTTAAACGGTTCACCACAAAGAAAAAAAAGAAAAAAGGAAGAGCAGGAAAAAAATTTTAATTGTATCTCGTATGTCTTTTGTTTTAATTCAAATCATTTTTATAAACATATCTTTTAATATGAGGAAAACTTGGGAAAATCACAAGGCTTTACGAACCTGTTCTTTATAGCTATTATTAATTCAAATAGCAAACTAATTGGCTATTTCCATCATGCTATTATTTGTACTACAAAATGGAGAATACTCGTGGCAAATTTCCTTTAATTTATCAGTTCCATTAAATATTCTTGTTTTCATAAGCCCAAATAATTAATAACAACTAAATTAAGCACAACCGTCAAAATATTTGCAATCAAAATGGCGATGACGGATGAAAAACCCCTTAAACTTACTCTTAGTTTCAAGTAAGTACTTATCTTACAAAAAACCCTTATGTAAAATTGGGCCAAGTTTCTATCCAAACTCTTAAAGTACTGAGATCTAAAATAAGACCTAATTCTTTTTGACTTGGC
>JAHBCN010002331.1:75000-93831 GCA_019359885.1 Listronotus oregonensis
GCAGAACAGAGATGTACAAACGAGATTTCGTCTTTTCCAGTCAATATATGGTTATTTTCATCCTTCATTTTGACAATTCTGCTTTTTCCAGGTAAAAGTCTCGGTTTTAAGATCGAGACTTTCACCTGAAGACTTGACATAACTTTTTAAATTTTTCCACAGGTAATAACAATAAATATGTAAACTTACATACCAAATATCATATCTTTATGTAAAACGATAACAAAGTTATGATATGGAGTAAACACTCTGAAACGTTTCGTGTAAAATTACGCTTTGTGCGTCAGGCCGGATCTTAACCTGACACCTTAAGGTGCGCCTAAATATTTTTTTTCGAAAAAAGTCTTGGTAGATAAATAACGATTTATTTATTATGTGTGGTGGAAGTAAAGTATGAGGCAGTCTATTAATATAAGAATTGAAGATGAGGTTTTCAGGGTAAGAAAACATATTTGCAAGGATCTGGTGCTACTATCTGGATGTTCTACAACTCACGAATACATAGATGAGAAAAGTCAAGGCTCTTTATGACGATATAATAAAAGGGACGTTTGCTGGTAAAAACGGCGCTTTTTTATTGGATTAAAAATGCATTTTTTAAAGATATGAAATCATTAAAACGACGAACATCTCTTTCTTGATGAAATACAGAGTATATAAAGAAATATGCATTTTCCTGGCTTGTTAAATTTTAAAGCAGCCAACTAATTTGAGAAAATAAATGTTAAAATAAAGATCAAATAATGGACTAAATAATACTTTTACACAAATTTTGTTTTAAAGTTAAATCACTTCAATTGTTGATCATTATACATGCTTTTAAAATACTCATTAATATTCATTAATGGAATCATAAATATTTTATGCCACTTTTGCAGTAAAAAATGAACTCAGTTAGTTTTATCCATAAAGTAACTATGAAACTTTTATTAGTTCTTTCCGTCATAGTACTCCTTGTTTTACGAAATGGAATGTGTGAACTTCTTAGAAAGGTGATTGATCCAATATGGTGGATCAATCAGTTTCCCTTTAATCCGGTTGATCCTCTTAATATTCTTGGTTTACATAAACCTAGATACACATCAACAACTGAAATAACAACAACCCTAGAGATAACCCCAACCAAAATGGTGATGATTGAAGAAATGGTATTTAGGTTAGCTCCTAGCATACAAGTAAGTACGCACTTACTTTGTATCCATATTTTTTTTATATTATAAAAAAAAAGCTGGAGTGCGGTTTTTATAAATTACATAACTAATCCACGACTAAAATAATGTTTTTTTATGTTTTTATATAGTTTATTATTATCCTAAAAATAGATTTTTTTATCTTGGAACAATCCACTAAGGTTCAAAGCCTAAGTACTAACGTACCGTGGGTGTTTTAAGTGTGGTTAGAGAAAGTTTACTACCACGGGCCTTAAAGATTTGGAAGTTTGAAGGGAAAAGGAAAATTCTCTGCGGGCAGTAGGTTTGACAGTCTAAAAAGTAGGGATAAAGGAACAAACAAAGTTAAAAGTTCGCGGCCTTTTTAATTGGAATGTAAAGGAATGCATAAATGTAGAGTTACGTGGTGCTCTGTTAAAAACTGCCAGAGAGGAAATTATACAGCCGAGTACCTTGGAACTAAAGCTTTCCTGTAAGCAAAGTATAGCTGTAAGTATGGGAGCAATAATGAGGCAAATAGCTCTTCTTTAAATAGAATCAAGAATGCTAAGAGTTGTGGAAAACACCATTTCCCATGGCATAAGAACAATATTCTAAAGGAAAATCCTAGCTTTTTGAAGCTGCTGTAGCTAGGAATAAAATGTGTTTATGCAAGTTATGTTTAAGTTATACTTAAAAATAATGCGCACAAGATTAAATAACTCTGATTAATCTGCTTGTAATTAGAGAATAAGTATTAGAAGACTTTTTCGCGACATTGAACATGATTGTGTTTTAGATGTAATAAAGTAAACAAGGTGTTTGGCACCTAAACCTAATATAGGCTCAGAAACCGGTTTAGGAAACTAAATATTAAGGTAAAGGGTACTATCGTCAGCAAAACTATAAATGGGATTTATTGTAAAAGATAGAACATCGTTAATATAAAAAAGAAATAGAGTTGGTGCCATTACTAAGCCCTGGTGCAACCCAGCATTAACTTGGTGACCATCTACAATAACTACGTCTGTTTGTTATTCAGAAATATTGTACACTATGTAACACCTATTTTACTCAATTTTAAAAATAAAATTTATAGAACACCTATATACAGGGTGATTCATGAGGAAATGTCAATACTTTAGGTACGTAGTCACGGTCCAAAAATAAACATAAAAGTCTATACAAATATGGGTCCGCAAGGCCTGCGTTTCCTAAATACAATTAAAGTTTTTAGTTAATTTTTCTATTTTTTTAATAAAATCTATAATAATATAAATATTTGAGTAAAAATTGGTATCCGGGGGTTTTTTGGTATGACGGATTCGAATCTAATCTTAGTACGACTTTTACTATTTTGAACAATCACAACTTTTTGGTACGGCCCTGTATTACATTTTTAAGTAAATTTAATATTTTTTTGTCATTTTTACGTCAAAAAGGTATACTTGTTAAAAGTTAATATAAGCAACCGTTTTCGAGATATTTGGATTTTAAAAAAATACGACTCATCTGTTTTATTATAGCAAAATTTTTAAAAAAATATAACAAAATAAAAAACTAACAATATGTATTTTAATTTTGAATTAAATTATTGTTCTTTAATTATGTTTAGCAAAACATAAGCTAGGTTTTATAACTTTAAAAAAAAATGTTTGTTGTCAAATGAAACTTTAACACCCTGTATTTCGGAAACGAAGGCCTTGCGGACTCATATTTATATAGACTTATTTTTGAACCCTGAATACGAACCTGAAGTATTGACATTTCCTCCTGAATCACCCTGTATATCTCCTTAAACTTTTAAAAGAAGCTTAAAAAATATGGTTTTGAATTTATTTCATGTAAACTACAAAAGCAAATTAAATAAAATTTTGACAATTAAGAAGCAAGACAAAAAATGACTGAAATATGCAAAAAAATACAAAATGTACCAAAAAAATATTTTTTGTCGTCATACTTTTTGGAACCACCCTGCATATGCAAAAATATTTTTTCCCAAAATATATGTTTAAATACATGGTCTTCCACGACGATCTGCGGCGATTGATTTGGCAAAAATAAGGCTTTGGAAATTTTGAAAATTCGAAGGTGTACTATTGTTGATGGGAGCAACGGGTCTAAAATATTTTTAAGTTGTGGCCCTTCCGGTTATACCGGAAGACGATGTCAACTCATTTTAAATAAAACACCCTCTATATTATTCCATTCTTAGATTCTAAACAATGTTTTAGGCAGATTTTGTATATTATGTCCTATACCTAAACCTAAGTCTTTTTGACATATTTAAGTTTTTACGTCAAAAATGGCGTTTACAGGCTCTAAAGCCGCGTTTACATGATGACAGTTGAGGAGAAAATTGACACAGGACAGCTTACTGTTATAAGATTATTGACTACGTCTAAACATCTTTGGCCAATTGGCGTGCCAACTGCACTGCCAGTTGTCCTGAAATTCGACTGTCTCCAGGAGTAGACAAAGGACAATTGACTGGGCGCAGTGACGCCCCCCACCACTCTATCACGGCAGTTGTCTTGACAATTGGCGCCGTGTGAACGTGGTAGCAGTAGATATCTCGTTTTGGGCCAGTTTGCCTTTGTCGGTCGAGAAACAAGCTACGATAGTTCGTCAAACCCTCCGGACTCATCTTTAAACAAGCTTCATATTCCAATGGATCCTCCATTCGTAACTCTTTTATTAATTGCGATGAAGCTCCGTGACTGTCTCTTTTTAATAGTCATTTCCTTGACCTCCCCCTCTTCTTATTTAACTTTTCTACGAGAACTTTGCAAGCCTCAGCGGTAAATTCTCGACAAAGATCATCACACATTACTCTCAATTCATCACAAGACACAACAGACGATGAGGACTCCGCCATTTTTCGTCACCAACTGCCGTGGCAATAGTTTCGCCGTGTGAACAAGTTCTCATTCAATTGGACTGGCCTCAGACATTCACGCAACTGGCCCAAGACAACTGGTCCCGACAATTGTCTCCTCAACTGGCATCGTGTAAACGCGGCTTAAAATAATTATCAATTTTTGCTATAAGAAAGCCTTAATTATTTAATTTGAGTTGGAATTATTGTTGAAAAGGACGTACTTTACCAGATTTTTACTATATTTTGAAAACTTATAATACAGGGTGTCAATAAGATTACAAATTCAATTAAAAAATTCCCAAGATTTATGTTTTTTTATTGGAAGATTTTATATTTTTATCCTATTTAGCATTAAAAGAAAGGGCAAGTTGGTATAAAGTTATCTATCCCGATAATTTTTAGTTTTTGAAATATTGCTAGTGTAATATTTTGATATGGCAATTGCTGATTTAAAGTTAAGTTATTCCCTATTTTACTCTTAGTTGGATGGGACGGTGAAATTTCTATAGCGACAATTTTTTTAATGCCATCATGGCCAACTCTTAAGTATTATTGATTCGCCATACAAAAATATTAAAATGACAGTATATCAAAAACTAAATACTTTTAAAATAGACAACCTTGCACAAACTTGTCGTTATTTTTAATGCTAAAAAGGATAAAATTATAAAATTTCTGGGTTCCCAATAAAAAAAAAAAAGATTTTTGGCAATTCTTCAATTTCATTTTTAATATATTTTTAAAACACCCTGTATAATAGGTTATTAAAATATTGTAAAAAATCTGGTAAAGTAGGTTCTTTTCAACATTAAGTAGAACTCAGATTAAAAATAAAGGCTTTCTTATTAGTCCAGTAAACTGAAGGGACAAACCTGTAAATAAATCTGTACAGTTTTCCCTTGAGGTGCAATTCTTAGGTCTTCAGGGATGCTTTCAAGCAAAAAAAAGTTTATCAACATTAACAGGTGGGAAAGGGCTGAAAATAGCCCCTAAAGGCCCGAAAAATGGGTTTCCCGCTAATATCTGCCCAAATATGCGAATTGGAGAATTTTTGTTTAAACAAAAAATGAAGATTGCCTTGTAGTCTACAAAAATAGTTCCTATAATTTTTTTCTAAAAATCGATAGTTTTCAAGATAACAGGACCCAAAAGTCCCCTCATTTCTGCTGCCGCTCTACCGCTAGAATGCCGCTATCTTCATGGATTCACTTATAAGCGGGCGGACGAATTGTTCCATTACTCGGGCAATAATGTACATTTTTTAATCATTCAAAATTCATCGGAATGGGAGAACCCGTACCAATCATTGCATATGAGTTTGCGTCCATTCTGATTTTTCTAGAATATTAAAAAAAGTTTTTTTACAATATTTTGGAAGTATCTCATTAATTTATTGATATTTTTTGAAAAAATGGTTTGTTATTAACATTTCTTTTTTATAATGAAACCTTAGCAAGTATTCAATGATTCCAGAAAATTTTCTTTACCATCTTTCTTGCGTTTTGGTAAAAAAGTGTTTTGCCCATCTGCATTTTTTAGCCTACTACCACATCTATCCAGTGTGGAATGTTATGGATTTTTCGACGGCCGTTTTTGCGAAAAATATTGGTGTTGCGAAAAAAATGGTAAAAACCATTTTTATAGATTTCGAGGTGATCTTCATTTTTCTCCAAACAAAAATTCCCTAATTCCCGTATTTTGGCAGATTTTCGAGGTAAACTCATTTTTGGGACTTTGGGGGGCCATTTTCAGCGGGTTCCCACGTCGGAATCGTGATAATTTTTGTTTCTCGCTCAAAAGCATTCGCAAAGACCTAAGAATTGCGCCAGAAATAAATAATGTACAGATTTATTTACAGCTTTGGGTACTTTCAGGTCTTAAGTTACTGGACTGTATGGCAAAAATTGATAATTATTTTAGGGCCTGCAAACGCCATTTTTGACGTAAAAACATAAATACATTCAAAACGCTTAAATGTAGGTATGGGACATGATACATAAAATTTGCCAAAAATCTTGTTTAGGATCTAAAAATAAAATAATATATTATTGGGTATTTTATTTAAAATAAGCAAGTTGACACATACTTTTGGTATAGCCGGGGGTGCCACCAATTTGAAAATATTTTAGCCGAGTTACCCCTATCGACATAAGTATACCCTAAAATTTTCAAAATTTTCCAAAGCCTTCTTTTTAAGAAATCCGGCGCAGTTCCTCGTGGGACACCCTGTATATAGTATGGACCAGCGTTCAAACGATATTCTTTACTTAATTGGGAAATATGGATGCCTGACGCAGTATTGCAGGACTCTGTCAATGAATGGATCGTTGACTCTGTATAATAGTAAAGCGGAGAGAAATTATTTTTAAGAAGCCGGATAAGTCACAACGGCGGAAAAAATCAAAACATATATTAAGATAGTTTGACTACGGTAAGTCACTTCACTTACATAAAACAAATTTTTTAGAGTTTTTTTGATCCAGGCGATCTCCAGGCTAAAGAAAATTATATTATGTCCCCCTTAAGCGCAACCATTTTACTTGCCGAAACTCTAACAGGAACTCATGGCTGGCACAGTAAACTAATTGAAAGACTTCTCAATCTAGGAAATAGAGAAAAAAGAGATGTTGTAGTCCTTATAGAAGATGCACATCCAAGGGTAAGTAGGGGCGAGACATGGAAAATTCCATGCAATTGTTAAATAATATATTCCCCGCCAGTAATTTTAGGAAAAAAAGGTATTATTAAAAAACACTAATAACTGTAATCGCGTAATTTAATATTGCTACTCCAATATTTAATCATTATTAAAAAGCACTAAGAACTACTTATACCGGGTGGTGCGTCGCCGAGCTGAACATAGGAAATCCCATGTAAATTTTAAGGATGTCAATTATTGACTCCCCTGTACATTTTACAGAAAAAATGTAAGAAATTTTTTTGTCAATTTTTTGACCAATCTGACAAGCCCTCGTGCCAAGTTTCAAAAAATTTTAATAAGAGAATCTTGAATTATTCAATTAAATGTAATTGCAAAATTACCAAATTTTTGGCTCAGCTAAAACCAAACAGACACCAGCCACCAGCAAACAATTTGTTATAAGGCTTTGTCAAATCTGACGTACAGCCGAATACAAGGAATGTTTTTTTTTTCGTTTCATCAATATCACAACCATTACATTCAAAGTAAAAAACACGTTAAAATTATTTTTTTATCAAACCTTTTATTTAATGTAACAATTAAGTTTAACTAATAACAATTATTACTATTGATCATTAAAAAAATAATTTTATCATACTAGTATTTGAAATATGTTTATTTTCCCATCAATCCTATCTGGTCCATTTATATATATATATATATATATATATATATATATATATATATATATATATATATATATATATATATATATATATATATATATATTTAAATTAAATCATAATGGGAGTTGATTTTAAGGGCTGAAATATTTCAAATAATGTTTTAAAGAAACAAAATACTACTTTTCTAAGTTTTAGCATCGGCAGTATATAGATTTTGAAGAGGAGGGTAAGTTAAGCTTAATCCCAAATTTTTATGCATGTCTATGCATTTTGAAAAAATTTCCAGGTTTTGCAAATATAGTATAGGCAATTATAACAGTCCAAAAATTAAATAAAATTTCTGCACTCAGAAATTAAAGATCACGATGTCCTCAAAACTATGAAAAACACGAGAAATTATTATAGAACTATTTTTGCAGGAAATTTAATTATCTACAAAAAAGATTCTGTGTAAAAATAACAAAAATAAATATTTAAAAAGTTACAACGATTAAAAAGAATTGTTTTATTTAAATATCGTAAATATTGTTTAAACAATATAAATATTTGTTTGCCTCCTCCAAAAGGTTTCTGATTTTAAATAATATGGAAAAACAAAATTATTAAAAAAAAATTAAAATCAGAGCTGTTCTTAAGGACTTCCAACTAAAATGATTCATTGACGCTTCTATAAGTTAATATTCCCATTCCAATATTTAATCACTTACGAACTTGCAAGGGATTTTCTAAGTTTCATTTAAAGGGTTATTTAAGCAAGTGGTACTAAGTTGATGTTTAAATTACATACAATTTTAGTTTGATGAAAGACAGTACAATGGAGCATTTCATTTTGCACTTAGCGCCCGAGTACGTTTTGAACAATCAAATGGGGATCAAGACAAAGTCATATTGAGTAATGCTTTATATCATAAGAAAGGTACAGAGGTCATGGAACATTTTCGAAACAAATTAAGAAAAAGTTATGATACTGATTGTATTTCGATTGATTTTGCTAACACATCCGAAAGGTAAATAATTAATTCTAAGTACTAGGTTGTTCAATTAGTTTTTAAGTTGATAAAAAACATGATTTTATGTTATAAAATGCGTTCTATTTAGTGTCCGACCGAAACAGTTAATAATTTCACTTAAACCTGCTGAAGACTTACTGTTGTAAATAAACTTTGTAAAAAACCAGCATGTATAGAGAGTTTCGACACGGCCGAAGCGTTGATACTTTTTTTCCGAAACCAAATCTCCGGCCGAAACTGAAATTGAACATTCGGTCGGTCTCTAATTGTATTATTCGATACACTTAAAAATCCAGAAGACTGTCAAAATACGCTTCCAAGGCTGCTGTTACCTCTTCGTTCGATGAAAATTGTTTCTAGTGATGAGCGAGACCGGTCCTGGTCTTGGTCTTGCAGCAAGATCAGACCGGGACCAAGACCAAGACCGCCTTTTCGTGCAAGACCAAGACCAAGACCGGGTTATGCAAGACCAAGACCGAGGAGTGCAAGACTACGCAAGACCAAGACCGACCTGCAAGACTCTTGCACTTCTGTAACTTTTTTAAAAATATTATAATATTCAATTTTTATATTCAATATACAGAGGTATTTCATACAGAAATGACAAAAAATGTGGCGAGAACTGCCAAAAAAGGCGATTATTTAATGGGTAACAGGTTTCTTTAATAAAATAATAATTAAATGGACCACTTTGTTATTTCATACAGTTTTTTAACAACCGTTATGAGTAAATTCAATAACATGTTTCAAAAATAATAGGATTGTGGCTCAATGGTCCGACAAAGCACGATATCTCCGAAACCGTTCACGACAGAGAAAAGCTAGGGGTACAAAAGTTATAGAAGCTGAAAATAACTTTCATATTTCTAATGTTTTTTTTTTATTAGCTATCTAGTGATGCCACTTCCAGAGTTGATCAAAAGTTTTCAAAATCCAGAAAAACATTATTTTTCTCCCACACTTTAAAAAGTGGCACCATTAGATTGCTTCTTAAAACAAATATATAAATGTAAAAGAAAGGAATTATTAAAAATATATTTTTCATGTCATATAGAAATAATTTTTTTACAAATTGATTTTAAATATCACTTCCGGTTTTGACGTAAAAGGCAAAACAATGCTAAAATAATAATAATGACGTCGTTTTTATCAAAACCGAAAATTATATTTAAAAACCATCTACGTTGACATTGTTTCTATATGACAGTTTAACAATTTTACAGCATAGTATACAGAGTGGTAATTTTTTTAAAAGGATTTTTTGTCATAAATTTTATATTTTAGGTTAAAAGCTAAAAATAAGGGAGTTTTCTTGAGTGGCAGTGGAAAATTCTAGAATAGAATAAAATTTTACATTTTACGCTTTTTTTTCTATAATTTTTTCATATTTAGTTTTTCACCATAATAAAGGGGTTTTGGAGATATCGAGCTTTGTCACAGTATACCTTGTATATGCAGATTGTTTATAAAGTATTTGTACAAACTTTGTACGGCAAATCTTTGACTAATTAAAAGATAAAAAGTTCATATGAACTGAAAAGATTTCTGAATAACTTTTTTTTATTTAGAAACCAATGTTTACATATTAGAATCATTTTCACGAAAATTTCACATCTGGTTGAAATTAAGTTTTTTTTTCTGCTCACACAGTACATAGTTTTTTATTTCCTTAATTTTATATGCCTCTTCAAAGAAAATTTAAATAATTTTTATCACTAAAATGTTTCTATGTGCCACTAAATGTATAAAAACAGGTTGTGTCTCAATTCAACTAAAAATAGAGCATAAATAGATAAACCCCTACATTTAAAATATGCTTTTTAATCAAATAATTCGAACGTATGTGTAAGGTTAAAATTGTCATATTTTATTATTTTAATACAGAAATATAGTTTCTATCTTTATTTATTTTTAAGTATTAAAAAAATATATTTTATTAATTATACTTAGTTTAAATTATTACTACCAAAAAAAAGCAAGACCATCAAGACTCTTGCAGCAAGACCAAGACCAAGAACAAGACCTTCCTTTGGCTTGCAAGACCAAGACCAAGACTAGCCGGGTCTTGGTCTTGGTTTTGTCTTGCTTTGCTCATCACTAATTGTTTCTCACATAGGAGTTTTTTTGAGATTTGTGCCAGTTCTACCGGCTATTAATAACTTTTTTCTTGTTTATTTTTTTTTGTAATTTATAACATTGTTGTAATTGGCGACAATGCGATCATTCGATCTGAAACATACACGTCCCTGGCGGAATTTAATAAAATAGACCGGATATTAACTTTTTTTTACCCTTACAACTTCTACACTCTAACACATAAACACGTTATTTGATTAAGCCACAAAAGAAATAAGGTCTTGCTGCGTAAAAAATAACGGTGTCTTGATTAAAAATACCCAAAGTCATCTATTATCTATATTATTGTGTTTTTAGTACAGATATCATTAAAAAGCGAAGTGCCTCAACTCTAGAAATAGATTTTACCAATCGTTCAATCGGGTTGGAAAGTCCTCAGATTGACAGTTTATTTTTAAATACGTTTTTACTTAATTTAACATGGAAGACACCAATGACAGAAATTAGAAAAAAGGAAACCTTTAATGTTAAGCCCTACAGTAGCGTAAAAGTTAAATATTTGAAGGTAAGAAACAAATAAAATTTATATAAAGCTTAATAATTGGTCTCTTTAATAACACGTGTGGCCCCTTTTTTTGTTTACTCAGCGCTTAATAAACCTCACCAGAACTAACCTTGGTAAAAATGACCCCTCAATTTTTGGTGTTTTACTTGTGTTTTGGTTAGTTCTGATTAATTCTGGTTCAAGATATACAGGGTTTTTAAAAAAACGCAGCAAGATTTAAGAGAGTGATTTCTTGAGTCATTTATAAAGAAAAGTTCCTATGGGTGTTATTTTTTTAATAACTGTTTTTACCAAATATTTAAAATATCTTTGTACCGATTTTTGTAAATTAAAATTATTAAGTCCATAAGCGACAGTAGAGGGCACCTTAACTAAATTTTTAAAAAATGTACGCCACTGACTTTAATTAAATTTTCATATTTTTTTTGAGGTTAAGCAATCAAAAATATTTTTTTTGTCTTTTAAATTTCTAACCAGATAAAAAATAAAAATCCTTTACTACATAAATACATTTTTAAACATTCCAGCAATATTTGCTACAAACTGCAAGGCGAAACTTTCTTTCGTCATTTTTTAACAAAAATTACAAAAACTATTGAATTACATACGACACGGGCATTTTCCCGGAGAGTTGGAAAGCTGCACGTGTGCAACCTGTCCCCAAAAAGGGATCCAAAAGTCTCCCTTCTAACTATAGACCTATATCTCTTCTTTCAGCTGTTTGCAAAGTAATGGAAAAATTCATTAATTCCCAAATCTTAAAGTATCTGGAAAAACATAAGATCTTACATGATAGACAATATGGATTCCGTCACAGTAGATCCACAGCTGATCTTCTTTCCTTTGTTTCACACAACTGCAACAAGTCCCTTGAGTTTCTTGGTGAAACCCAGATCGTTGCTCTGGACATATCCAAAGCTTTCGATCAGGTCTGGCATGAGGGGCTTCTTAACAAACTTCCTTCTTACGGTCTTCCACCTAAGCTTTGCTCTTGGCTTTCCAGTTTCCTTTCTAATCGACGTATATCAGTTAGTGTAGATGGTCATTCCTCCAGCTTCTACCAAATTAATGCTGGGGTGCCCCAGGGCTCAGTGCTGGCACCCACGCTGTTTCTTCTACACATTAACGATCTTCTCTCTTCCACAATCAATCCCATTCATAGTTTTGCTGACGATAGTACCCTCCACTCTAGTATTCAATTTCTTAAGCCACCGTGTTATTCTGATTTCGAAAACAAGCGCAACTCAATGCAGATATCTCTTTCACAAGATCTTAAACTCATCTTGGATTGGGGCGCCAAAAATCTCGTTCAGTTTAATGCCCCGAAAACACAATCATGTTCGCTGCCGCGAAAAAAGGCTGCAAATGCTCATCCCTTACATATGAGCGGCCAAGTTCTGCAGAACAAAGAGTCGTTTAATCTTGTCGGCGTTACTTTTCAGAATAACCTTAACTGGCACAAACACATTTCATCCATAGCTTCGGCAGCTTCAAAAAAGATTGGATTCCTCTTCCGAGCCAGAAAATATTTCTCCTCTTCCAATCTGTACACTCTGTATGTATCCCAAATCAGACCCTCTTTAGAATATTGTTCTCATGTCTGGGGAATGGCGTCCCCTAAAACACTTAGCATTTTGGACTCCATTCAAAGAAGAGCCGTTCGTCTTATTAATGATCCAACGCACACAGACAGGCTTCCTCTTCTTGCCCACCGTCGAGCGGTAGGGGATCTGTCGCTCTTCTATAGGTATTTTCACGGCTTCTGCTTAGAGGAATTGGCCAGTATAATTCCTTCTCTGGCACGTAGTGCAACTTTTATGCATCCTTTTACAGTTCAGTTAGAGAGGCCCCGAACTTCCCACTTTCTTCGTTCCTTCATCCCTAGAGTGTCAAGACTATGGAACCTGCTGCCCGCAGAAGTTTTTCCTTCTCCTCCCAATCTCCAAAAATTTAAGTCCCGTGTGAACAAACTCCCTCTCACCACACTAAAGACACCCACGGTACGTTAGCACTTAGGCATCAGCCTTCGTGGACTGTCCCAAGATAAAAAAAGTAACAACTTCAAGGTTGGATACAAGAAACCAATCTTCTCATTGACTTGCGAACTCCAATAAAATAGTTTTTATTATTTATCCCATAAACAAAGCAATTTACAACGAAAATGTAAAAGACAAAAAAACTGTATTTTTGGTTACTTAATTTTTAAAAGTATTAAAATTAAAGTCGGTGGTGAAAATTTTTTATCGATAAATTTGATAGGGATACGCTAATTATTTTAATCTAGGTAGGTCCTCTTACTATTACAAAAAATGCCACCAAATTTCAAAAAAAAAGGTCAAAAAATATTTGAAATTATTTTTTAAAAATCGCTATTAAAAAAAAACACTCTGTACCTTGAAAACAATACATTTCCAGACGTATGTTTATAAAAATAATTTATAACGTTACCTAAAAAAATCACACCCTTAAATATTGCCGCATAATTTTTAAACACCCTGTATATAATTATAGTTAATTTTACATACAAAAAATTTTGCGAAGCACTGTTCTTAATGACCAACCAAATGATTTAGCAATAATTTACTTAAACAGACATTTCATCCACGAACCACGAAATACATAATTTCGAAGATAGAGTTAGGAAAAAAATTCTTTCTATGAAAGAGTCGACTTTTAAAAGGTGACTGTGGCGTATATTTTAAATTTTTATGTTCTTACGCGTATTTTTTAAATCCTAGTGAACGATACTGCTCAATATAAAGAGCTAAAACTAATTTTGTGTTTTAATATGTCCATATTTTCCTGCACAAATATCATCTGCCATCATTACTTCCTAGGCAAGGCTTAATCTTTTAGATCTGTATTTTCCAGTAAGTAGGTGTATGAGTCTTGTTGGTTTTGTTTACTTTGAAATTCTCCAAAGTATATCGTTCGCCTAAACCGTTTTTTGAACATCGCTGTTTTTCACCCCATCATACTCAAAAACTACGAGCTGCCACTGCTTAAGTATTACATTATCATTTTAGGACTGGCAGTTAATATAACTCCGACATAATTTTCATATTAAATATATTCCTTTAATATTAATTTTGTATATTTATTTTAAATTAAATTTAGTTAAAAAGATAATGTTGTTTTTAGGGAAGAATAAACAATACTATCTACGTGGACACCGACGACTTTAAGCTCGTTGGCATTCCAATAAACCATAAAAACCATGACACGCAACTCTACATTTTACTACCAGAAAGCACTGATTTTACCAATTATAATATTAGACGCTTTTCAGAAGGTTTAACTTATAGACAGTTTCAGGAGTCTATAGAAAAACACAAAGTAATTAGTGATGTTGAACTAAGAGTGCCCAGCATTTTTTCTCAATTTGTTAACTTTGATGTTATGAAGCCACTTCTTAATTACATAAATGATGAGAATGAACTAAGTGGCAAACCAATCGAGGATTATTTTGAATTAAAACGTGCTGCTGAAAATATGAAAATAAACCACCTTTTACAACATATGTACTTTTCTATTACAAACAAAACAATAGAAAAAGTATCTACAACAACAACGACTACCACAACAACCACTTCTACTACAATTACCACCCCTATTACAACAACTACTCCTATAACAACAACTACTCCCACTACAACAACCACTCGTACTACAACCACCACTCCTACGACAACAACCACTCCTACGACAACAACCACTCCTACGACAACAACCACTCCTACGATAACAACCACTCCTACAACAACAACCACTTCTACAACAACAACTACTCGCACTACAACCAGAACAACTACAAGAAAAAGAACTACTACTATAGAACCACAAATAACTTATACTAACAGTATTAAGAAATTCATACCCTCTAGTAATAGCATAGGATCTGTAAAATCTGAATGGGAGACAGCAAAAATGGTGACAACAACACTGCACACACCAAAACTTGTAGAAAATAAGCCGACAAATGTTAGCCCCTCACGTGGAGATTACGCTGGGGTGCCAAATAACATGTATTCAAATGCGCCAACAGCACTGCGTCCAGACAACCATGGTACAAATAAGCCTACAATTTTTGGCCAATCAAGTGGAGATTATACCATGTATCCCAACGTGCCAAATTTAGCTTCTTTGCAATATCCTGACACCTATTATAGTCCCAGTTATAACCAATATCCCTCCCAATATCCCGACTTTAATATGATACCTTCATATTCTCAATATCCTTTTACGAATACACCTTCCTATACTTATAATGGTTTTTTTAATCAACCCTATAATTCTGGCTATAATAATAAAATTAGATGGACGAGAAATTCTGACGATTCACCATCCGATAATCCGGTCGTCAATTTCAACGTAACCCGACCATTTTTATTTATTATTATGGACCATAAGACCAAGCTGGTGCTAGTATGGGGAAGTATTTCCGATCCTACGAAACTTCAGTGAGATTTTTTTTGTATATAAGATTTTAAAATAAAACTAATTTAAAAGAAAAACTGTTTTTTTGTCAAATTGTAAATTACGAGTCTAGAGATGATTTCCCGCCGCTACGGTTAGACCGCCGCAACCATCCGCTCGTTTTCACATGGCTAGTGATGACGTATAGTTCTAACCCGGACGCATTTTGGTCCAGGAATTACTTAATCATCTCAGCGATATGTTATGTGATTTCGGTTTGTCGAAAAAAGAAAAAGATGGACATTGATGTAATTAAGGTTTTAAATTTTTTGTTGTAAACAAAGAAAAAAAACAACAAAAGGTAAAAGAAAGGAACCATATTTATTTATTTAACTAACAAAACGTCACGAATTGTTTCTGTTAATTATTATCAGCGTGAACCTACTGGCACATTTGGACCCCATAAGAAACTATGACATTTAGTTTTGTTTATGACCCAGTTCTATTCGCTATAGCTGCAATAGAAAGAGTCAAATTTTTAACTGTTGTGTCCTCGAAACATCTTAATCATAATGCGCTAACAAGAAGTTTAAAATTATTCTTGTAAAGATCATTTCTAACCTTATTCTAACCTTACAAAATTCTCCTTATTTAGGGAAACAGGTATTATTCAAAGAAAGCCAAATTTAGCAAGAAAGGTCAAGTCAAGAATTTTAAACTCAAAGTTTGAAATTTAAATCGGATTTAATAAAACACAGGCTTTGCATGCAGGTAGACATCTGTCAAAATAATAACCGTTAAAAATTACTTTTATCTTCGAACATATACCTATAGGGGTAGCCTTGTCGCTTGATCGTGTAAGCGAGCGTGCGAGAGAGAAAGAAGAATAGAGTATAACCTTTCTCAGTTGCTCCAACGTCCCGAGAAAGAAATATTATACACACAAAGCTGTCGCAATTACTTTTAAAAGTAATTCAATTACAATTACCAATTACTCTTCTAAGTAGTAGTAAATTACGATTACCAATTACTAGTATGTTTGTTAAAAGTAATTAAATTATCAATCAAAACTAAAAGTAATTGAATATTTTAGTAATTACTCTATTTAAATTACCACATATATTAAACACGATAAGCACGCCACCCCATTCAAACTGCTTTTTCGGGCAGGTGCAACATTATTAAATGACTTTTAAATAATAATTTCGTTTTATCCTATCTATCGTGGAGGCGGCGTTTGCTGGATTCAAAGCAGTCCGATATGTATCAAGATGCTCTTTCTGGCTGGCCAAAATTCCGGCCTTTCCATAAAGAAAGGTAATTAAATTTTTCGTAGTAATTCAATTATTTATTAGGTAATTGAAATAATTTCTAAGTAACTCAGTGACTTTATAAGTAATCGAATTACTTTATAAGTAATCGGATTATTTTATAAGTAATTGAATTACTTGGGATTCGTAAAAATGAATTACCAATTACGATAACAATATCCTATTAATTGATAATCCGAAATGCAATTACCTTTTTCGGAAAGTAATCGAATTAAAATAATACAGTTACTAAAAAGTAGTTAAATACGATTTTTCAATTGTTTTAATTCAGTTACCGACAGCTCTGTATACACCTATTCTTCTTTTTCCCTCGCACGCATGTTCGCACGGCCAAGCCGCAAGGCTGTCTCTATAGGTATATGCTTAAAGCATTTTATAATTAAAATCTATTATGGCATCTGCCAAAAGCGAATTTTGACAAAAATGGCATCTGTCAAAACGACATCTGTCAAAAATATCTGTCTAAATGACATTTCTTAAAACTGATTTCAATAAAAAATTATAAGTGTTGACGCTTTTTTTAACTGTATATAGAACTCATTAAAATAAACAACTTTTTAAAATAACTTTTTCCAAAATACTAAAAAATAAGGAACTTACTTTCACTTAGTGTGTCGAATAGGGACCTGTCTTAAGTAAGTTGTCACCGCCCAAGAAATCTTTGAGCTGTAGTGCTTGGACACGTTGAACCTGATTTTCCCGCAATGTTGTCCACACTTTTTTTTAACTTAAGCTGACCTGATTTACAATCACCTGAGTACTTAGGTCCAGAATGAGCCCGCAAGGGAAACCGTCGCGCGTACAATCTCGAAGCAACGTTTGCAGATTAACAACACTCTGCATAAATCAGAACATATCCACCTATTGATTGTTTTTAGATTGTGCCATTTTGGCGATTTAACAATGATTTAAAATTACAATTAATCCTCGCCTTTTCCGGTTAAAGCAATACGACTGACTCAAACTACGTGATTAACACGACAAAAACAAGCGTAAATAAGAAATAAACTATCTTTTTATGCCCAGGCCTGCACTAGACACACTTTCAAATACATTTATGTAGCTTTGTTATTTTTGGGTTGTTATATATAAATATATATAATATATATATATATATATATATATATATATATATATATATATATATATATATATATATATATATATATATATATATATATATATATATATATATATATATATATAAAAATTCCCTTACTCCTCATTAGATGACCCTATAGCAGATTTGGTTATCACGTTTTTTTTAATGTTTTTTTTTTCGTTTTTGATCCCTGAAACACAATTTGTTAGAGTGATACCTTGTTTAATATACCACATTTGGTTTGATTCCGTAATCGTGTTCATTCAAAATGAATTCTAAAAAACTGAATCGGACATATAAAAATATTTATAAAATCAAATTGTGCTAAACTCGAAAGAACTGCTGGTCACTTTAAAATGCCAACCTGTATATTATATTGATTATTTTATATCATATTATTCAATAAAATTAAATTAAGATTATAAAAATTTAATGTTACACAAAATTAATTTGTTTTATTTAGTTTCTTAACTTAATTTAATATGAAAGCCTTACAATTTTTTCAAATACTATTAATTTTACTATTGACGCAAAATGGAATATGTAAGATCCCTAGCATAATAAACCCAAATAAATGGTTGGGGACAATTAAAGATATTACTAGCCACTATGACAGACCACCCTCAGATGGTAGACCTGAAACACCAAAAGCAGTAAATGAACCAATTCATATTGCTACTCCAAAAGAAATTGTTTTTAATGTAGCACCTCAGCTACAAGTAAGTAATTGTACAATTATTTTAATATTTTATAAACAGTGGCGTATATTGACTGCAAAAAGTGTTTAATTAAAAAATCGAATAAAATAATAAAGGTAAAAAATTAAATGATTTCTTAGAAGTGTTTTTTACTAAAGTAGGGGAGTCTGAGCTCCCCTGGTACCCTCAAGCATACGCCACTGTTCATAATAACAACAAATATAGAAAGCAAAAGATTAATATGATAGATGTGTTTTTCACCAAGAAAATAAAAAAT
>JAHBCN010002331.1:93841-111709 GCA_019359885.1 Listronotus oregonensis
TGCTAAACTCGAAAGAACTGCTGGTCACTTTAAAATGCCAACCTGTATATTATATTGATTATTTTATATCATATTATTCAATAAAATTAAATTAAGATTAAAAAAATTTTAAAATGTTACACAAAATTAATTTGTTTTATTTAGTTTCTTAACTTAATTTAATATGAAAAGCCTTACAATTTTTTCAAATACTATTAATTTTACTATTGACGCAAAATGGAATATGTAAGACCCTTTAGCATAATAAACCCAAATAAATGGTTGGGGACAATTAAAGATATTACTAGCCACTATGACAGCCCAAATCAAAAACCGAAACCCCAAAAAGCAGTAAATGAACCAATTCATATTGCTACTCCAAAAGAAATTGTTTTTAATGTAGCACCTCAGCTACAAGTAAGTAATTGTACAATTATTTTAATATTTTATAAACAGTGGCGTATATTGACTGCAAAAAGTGTTTAATTAAAAAATCGAATAAAATAATAAAGGTAAAAAATTAAATGATTTCTTAGAAGTGTTTTTTACTAAAGTAGGGGAGTCTGAGCTCCCCTGGTACCCTCAAGCATACGCCACTGTTCATAATAACAACAAATATAGAAAGCAAAAGATTAATATGATAGATGTGTTTTTCACCAAGAAAATAAAAAATGTAATAATTTAAAACAATCCATAAAATCAAAACAACTGTTAAAAAAACGCAATTTTAAGTCACGAATGTGAAAGTTTAAACGTAGTTTTAACATAAATATCATACAATATTTTTTCTACTAATGTAATAATGCAGTTAAAAATTAAATTATTCAAAAATTAAACGATATAGTTTTACATAGCATCGTATATAAAAATTATCGAAGTTGGCATTTATTAATGCATTCTAACAACCGTTGTTGATGCTGGTTTAATCCACCTCAACTACGGAGAATGCTAGAACTGTGAAAGGAATTTGTTTTTCAAGTTGTTTGAATTGGACACTTAATGTAAATGTTAGTAATTAAATAAACGTTGACGTTACCTTTCAAAATTTGACATCTCACTTTTAACACTAGTGCTTTAAAATGTTACTTTAAGGCGCTAGTGTTTTAAAGTAACATTTTTAAGGCAACTAGATAGTGTTAAAAATTGAATTTTTAACACGTTTGTAGAAAAATGTTTTTAAAATCCTGGGCTTTATACAAGCCTTCGTGGGCTGTCGAACCCCTACACCTACTGCAAAAAACATCTTCATTTCGCAATTAATTATATTGTTATGTTCTATATTATTATGGCGGATCTATTTTTAATAGCTTCTGGTTGGATTTACTTGCTATTAAAAAAAATTTTTTTAATGGAAATATTAAATAAGTGCGTTACAACTGTCACAAGATAATGTTTAACCCCCCTTTTAAACAGTCTGCAATCAATACCATCCAAGCCTGTACTCTTGCTTTCATTAAGTTCAAAATAATGTTTAGTACCCCCGATTTCATCTGACGGAGGGATGAATACAGACTCGGCAATTCTTTTATATTCATACTTTCTGGTGCCAACACGATCAATTTCAGTAGCTATTTGCTCCCGACCCTATTTGGTACATTCGCAAAAACTCACCTAGTTTTTCAGCAACTTCAGCGTCAGGCCCCCAGAACCTTGTCATGCTCAGAGCTCAGGGGTAATCCGACATTTTTTTGGATCATTACCTAGAACCTGGTTTACGAAAAAACCCGGTTTTTTTCATATTCCCTTTGCATTCATTTATTTTTGTTGAAAAAAAATTTTTTTTTTTGTTTCTTTAATACGTTCATCTAAGTTGTTTCTATACATTCTATAGGGAAAATTTTTTGTTGTAGGTTTTGAGGGTTTTTTTGAATTTTTTTTTTAATATTTTTCCCCCGACGAATACTTGTCAGTAAGCCAAACGTCATCCAGGGCTTTAATTTACGATTTTTTGCTTTAGGTCTCAGCTCCTCTTGCACTGATCATGACAGGTCCCCAGGATAAGATAAAGATTGTCTACCGCCCATTACATTCAATTCATTAAGCACGCTATCCCAAACAACATTGGCCATTGCATTCTCTAGTTTGTCATAGTTAATGCTACACATCTGTCTTTATTTAATAATAAAAATGCACTTTCTTCTATTTTATTTTTTTAACAAGTTTTCTTTGCTGAAATACTAAAAGCATTTCAGTTTATTATGTAGTTGTTATCAACAGCGTATTAACAGATTTTTGATTTGTGGAATTTTATGTTTTTATATGTTCTGTGTTCTTTTTTGCCTTTGGCTGATGCTCTAGAAATTTCACCTATATGAAATTTATTACATTCACAAGGGATCTTATAAATATCATTTTTTGTGTTTTCATTTACATTGTATGGTTTTGTTTTTGTTTCTTGAGATCCAATAGTGCTCTGTGTTTTCTGGTACGAATATTAAATTTATTACCTATTCGTTAAAATTTGAAATTCGATCCGCCACAAAAGTATAGAACAAATTTAATATATAAGTTTTTTTGTCATTTTATTAATAATAACTTGCACAAACTTTATTTTAAATTAAAAACACTTTAAATCTTTTTGTTTGCTTATTTAAAATTACTTGATAAAAAACTTTTCTGAAAAAAATACCAATTAACGTCAGTTCCTTTAAATCTGAAGTCTGAGCAAAAAGACAGAGGCAACTTTTGGTTAGGATTTGACAGTCTCGTTGACAGGTCCCACTAAGCAAAAAATCATTTTAATTACGTTACATTTATGTTTTCTTGTTCCTTTGTTACGTTAATCATCTTGAAACAATAACAGCGCCTTGAACCTAATAGTTTCGTTATATTTCCTTCAACTTAACAAAATCGTAGTTACGTTAAAAATATAACGTTTTGGTTTCAAACTTACACGCCTCGTTACGTATTTTACATTGGTTGGGCCTAACACATATTCTGAAACTCCACGTTATATACTTACGTTATAAAGAGGTTTTTCTAAGGATTTAAATAGGTGGTTCTTTATGTTGATTATATAACATTAAAAGATCTTTTGGATCCCTAACGGGGGTGTATGGTAAAATACAGAATGTTTAATTAAGTATGGTCGTAAATTGTATTTTGTTAACCATTAATGTCCAGCACCATAAGGATGGTACAGCTTTGAAATAAAAATTAGTATAATAAAGATGGCTTTGAAAGTCAGTAAACGAATTAAGTTGGCGACTTTATCACTAGGAGGCGCATGATACTAAGTATATTAAAAAGGGCAAACTTTTTTGATATTAAAGTAATTGATCACGAATTTGATTAAAATTACTAAACGATCTTTCAGCCTTTTCTCATATCCTATTTTCTGTTAAACATCTAGAGTGGCGAAAATTTCTATGCAAAAAAGCACTAACAAAGTGAAACATATTTTTTAAAATGTAGGCTGGTCAAGTAAAAAAGATTTGATTAAATATCCTTTGTGTTTGAGTTTTCTAAAACTAAAACTGTAAAGTACCCTATCGATTATTAAAACCTCAAGAAATTAATTAATTAACAATATTTGTTTACCCTAAAGTTTTAGCATTTTTGTGTATAAAAGTAAATATTGCGTCCACTCTGCTATTAAAGATGCCACAGAAAAAAAAATGGATGTAAAAAAATGTTGTGATAAATCGCCTGTTATTTTTGATTATCATTTTTTCGTTCACCCCAACATAGTACAATAGTTTCCAAGATAAAACCAGTAACAAGTAACTATCCCTAATAAAAAAAAACTCATATAAACTATAGAGAAAAATTTATTCATAAAAATATCTGATGTCTACAACTCTCCTTTCATATTTCCCAAATTTTTGTACAGACTATTTTATATGGAAAGCTTATTTTCTAAATCCACACAAAGAGTAACAGTTCATATATAAAAATGTTCATGTGATAATGTTTATCTTTCTTAATTTACTTTATAAAAAGTCTTAAATATTTTGTGATGTGTAAATATGAGTCATATTAAAAAAAAAGTAAAAAGGTCTAAAGTTGGGTATAAAAATTGCCTACATAATCTATAAATGCTTATTAAAAATCAACTGTATGTAAGTGTATTTTTAATATCCATGTTCTGTTCTATTTTTTCCTGCTAGTTGCACCTGGAAAAAAAAGCTTTGTTAAATATTTGCCCCAAAACTTTTGGTTACTGACATAATTAATTAAAAAGATAATTTTATATCACACAGTTTGACAAAAAAAAACTGTATTTGAAGATAGTATCATAGATACTTTATTTTTCAGGATAAAACCTTGTGTTGGCTTTAAAGCCTACAATTTTTTTAAGTATATAGTCAAAATTTCTCTTATATTAGCTACTCGATTAGCCATTACTATATAATTATTTTGCTTCTATTTGATAAACAATGCAATTAAAAATTCAATTTATCACTTAAGAAAACTTTTACTTACAGTTATACTAGTTACGTTACTTGAGCATGTTAAACCAAAGCCTCTCTTTTCAACTGCCAATCCACTTTATGATTAGTTGTCATTTGAAAACATAATGTGCTGCATCTACAATTTATTTAAAAATTAATTTTCTAATAATTTTATTATTATTATTATTACTCTTATTTATGTGTCAACTGTCTAATATCAGGGCCTCTAAAAAGTACAAAATAAAATACTTCACAATGAATACTTTAAAGTTACAACTTTGATCAAATTTATTCAACCGAAGTAGGTATTTCATTTATTTAAAATACCCAATTTTTGCTATATAAGTTCCCTAAACATTTTTTTTTGACCGATCGGAAAATACCCATTTTCTGAAAAACATTTTGGCCAGAAAGTAACTTTTTTTGGGCTAGACCAGAAAGTAGTTATTAAGGACCGGAAAAACACTTTTGCCAGGCTCATTTGTCACTAAACCCATTTGTTACTTTGCAGATCCATGAAATAAAAAATAAGCTGCTATTTGGAGCATAGCCGTTTTTATGCATGGTTGTTACGAAAACGAACTTCAGTGGATTTTTTTATCTTTGGACAGTCCACGAAGGCTTAGCCTAAGTACTGTGGGTGTCTTAAATTATTCTTATTGTTATAATAAGTATTAAATCCATGTCAAGCGGATAAATAGACCTGTTGTCGATCATTAAAATACTATTATTGTTTTTTTTTAAATAGTTTCGGTCGAAAAAACCTTGTACATTACATGACCGAAAAACAGGGAGTATGGAATACCCCGCAACAAAAACGAGGATTCCGGGGGTTATTTCCCGGAAATTTTATAAAAGTAAAGTGCAAAGTTGTAGGTTTAAAGGTTTTTGAGCGGAGAATTTTGTTTCTTTAAAATACCAATTTTGTGGTAGAATTTGTGTCAAGTTCTACATTTTCTTTATATGAAAATATTAGCCTACTATTTGAAAGAGACATAATTCACATAAAACAACTGTTTGTATCTGACTAAAAAAAGTGAAATGTAAATTAACCATACATCCTTATTTGCGGATGATAATACTTAGAATAAATTTTCTCAACAATAAAATCGTAATTACAAAAAAAAATACTGCACATAGCAGGCCTACTAAAATGTAACATTGGTATAGTTTGTCCAAGCTAACATTTTTGTGTTGGCTTACATGTTCAAAAACAAAAATTACTAGACTCAACGTCAACATCAGCTGATTGGCGTAAATCACCCAGTAATGGATTAAAGGCGTTTCAATTTTTGTATTAATTTTTTTTTTTGTTTGGGTGTGTTATTTCGTGTTTTAAAGTAATTAGTGAGATTAGAGATTACTCTGCAGTGTTTTTATTTTTTTGGGCGGACTATTTGACATTTTTTATATTTCATAATTTATTTTATTTTGGACTAAGTTTTTATTTTTATTGGTTTTAAGAAAAAACCACTAGAATAGATATTTTTTAGTGTATAAATCACAATGATTACTGTATTTCCAGTTTGGAAAAGCTTCGAAACCCACTTCAGAGCTGTGATGAGTCAGAGGTAAGAAAATATAACCTAATAAATATTTTTTGAAAAATGATGATCAGAATAGTTATCTTGCAAAAGGTAAAATAACTCGTTTTAAGAGTATCATAATCTAAAAATACATCCTCAGATGTGCCAAATATTTTAAGATTTAAATATATTTATGAATGTATTTTTTAGGATCGCATAGTGGCAGTTGCTGACAATATAAGAAGCAATGTATAAAATTTATAAGTAACTTAGGCTTAATGGAAAAACCAAATGTGCAACGCATGAGAAGGAAATTTTCAAAAGGTTTTATGGAAAATGAAGGTTTAGGAGAAAATAAACATCTTTGGGTGTTTCTCGATGAAACCTGGATGTTCTTGAACAGCTCTTTCCACAGGTCTTGGCAGGATGACGATGTATATTTTAGTGAAAAGGTAAAACATTCTAAAGACTAATGATTCGCTAGAAAAAAATGTACTTTCCTACACTTAAGGAAAAATTAAAGGGCCCATTTTTTTTTAAATTACAAGGTAAAGCACTTATACAATCTTCTAATAAAATTTTGTTTTGCCTTATAAATTATCACAGTTTTATAAAAAAGCTTCCTCTTGCACACCGACAAGCTGTAGAAGACCTGTTTCTCTTTTAGGAATATTTTTACAGTTTCTGCTCCGAAGCATTATCTGTCATAATTCCTTCTTTTGTATATCCCAATTAGAGCAAATTAAAAGTCTACTCAGATGCATCCCTTTATTGTCCACTTCACATTTCCCACGTTTTCTGCACCTTCATCCCTAGAGTTTCGAGACTACGAAATCATATCTGTAATTTACATCTGACTCCACTCTAGACACTCGTAGTATGTGAACACTTAGACTTTAAGCATAAGGGGTATCCTGAGAAAAATACACATATATGACAGATTCGGTAGATACCTCAGTTAGGGTCTCTTTCATACATAGGACATATGATTAAACCTGTAGCTCTTAGACAACAGTAAACTACAGAACACACTTGTTGCATTCTTATGAAACATTAAAGTATTTTTAATTAAAAAACTAATGAAATATTTATATTTTCCTTAGATACATTATTCTACATGCTGGTTCAGAAAAAGGATTTGTTGATGGTGCCAGTAGAAGTTTTAAATCTAAAACAAAAACAGGCGAGATGAAAGCTGAAAATTTTGAGAAGTGGGTTAGAGATGATCTACTACCTAATTTAAAAAGGCCTTCATTAGTCATTTTAGGTAATGCCAGCTACCATAGTAGGTTGTTAAAAAACTGGCCATATAGTGGCGGGAAGAAAGAAAATATGGTTAAATGGTTAAAAAACCGAAATATTCCTTTTGCAAAATCGGCGACAAAATAGATTTTGTGGTGCTTGATTCAGCCTCTACCAAAGTGTCCCAAATCTTATGTCGTCGATGCTCTTATTCAGGAGAGTGGTCATCAAGTGCTGCGTTTGCATCCATATCACACGACCTTCCAACGTTTTTGACAAATTTATTTTATAAAATATAAGCATCATATTGTGTTAATGATACTCTGAATAAATAAATGATTATTACTGTTTTGTTTTATTTATTTTATTATTTAATATAGGAAGCATCTAATGAAGTTATATCAGATGAAATAAATCGACTTATCTTTAGGCATCTTTAAACAATTGTAAATTTGCATAATAAGGGATATCAAACCATCCCTTATAGTGAGATATTTTATCAGGATATTTCAATTCAACTGTAAAGAGTTTGCCTGCAAATATAACAAAACATAACAGGCCTGTTTGATATTCAGAAATAGTGTACACTATTTTACATTTTTTTATATACCTAAGCGCTTTAATTGAAGGTGTATTTAAGGACCAAGTGTGTACAAAAAGTGTAAAATAGTGTAAACTATTTCTAAATAACAAACACTTTAATAAATAACTAACTATTAATAATCTGCACTAGATAGGCGAAAGTTTTTTAATAAAATATTATGGCCAAACATCAAGCTTTCACAATTTATGCAAATATATAAACAGCAAGAAAAAAATACTGATGAATTTAATTATCTAACAACAACAATTTTTAAAATATTAAAATTTTGAAACTCTCTTCCCTCAGTACGGTCCTGACTAAAATTCTTATATCAGCCAACTTAAATCTGAAAAACAAAATTTACTAATATGTAGGGATATTCGCATTGCCAACCTAAAAATGTTAGCTTGGACAAACTATACTTGAATAAATTAAATAATATGCAACAAAAAAAAAACAACTAGTGCTGCCCCAAACCTATAAAAAACCAATTTATCCGCAGTTTAAATATTAAAAAAATTCAAAGAGTTACAATCTCGCTGTAGGTATCAGGATAAATTAATATTTAAGTAATAATTCATACATTTTTCGGACTTAAAATCTTAAAAATAATTCAATTAAGTATTTAAGTTAAAAATTTGTTATAAAATAGCTCTGTTGTAATTTATTTATTTGATTAATTTTGTCAATAAAAAATTATAATAATATGACTACGGTACTGTCTGACTGATGAAAAAAAATCTTTTCATAGCCGATTTTGCGCCCCCAGGTGGCTGCGCCCTTGGCGGGCGCCAATTTCGCCACCGCCTAAATACGGCTCTGATTTCCACGAGGAAATATAGTAGACGCAGTAAACGTAACGATTCTGCATTAAATAATATCATTATTTTAACGTTACAACAATAACATTTTATGTTTTAACAAATTATAATCGTATCTGATACGTATATTAACACATGTATCGAACTTGTATTTAAAAGACCATTCTATACATGGCAACATTTTAACGTTAATATCAAAGTACATAAAAATTACGTCCCTAAGATGTTTGTTCTATACCGTATTAAAAATATTTTCAAGGGTATGTTACAGAAACGAAAATTATCAGTAACAATTCAAGAAAACGAAACAGGCATGATAAAATAACGTTTAGAATGAAACATTATCACAGTTACTTCTGAATAACGTTACAAAACGTGCTCAAGATGTTCTTTGCTTAGTGGGGTTGACTATTTTTAATATTATTTAATTTTATTAAACACTTTTACTTTAAGAAATCAGAAGCTTTAATTCGTAAATTTAAAAATTCGAGCCAGGAGGATGTCCGATTTTATTAAATTAAATTTAATATTCATGCAAGCATAAACCAACCCTTGTAAACTTTTAAACCAACAACAAAAAGAGGATAACACAATAAACTAACCGTAGATTTAAAAGATAACACAAGTTAATATGGGTAATAAAACATAATTACAAAACAAAGAAAACGATGATGAATAAATGAATATGAATTGTTGATAATTGATGGCTTTTGACTAGCTTTTTTATTGTAACCTGACAAAATATGTTACATAAATTGTTATTTGCTGGAAAATAATCCTGTTGTCAAAATCATTGTCAAAGTATTTATTGATGCTAATATGTACAGGGTTTTCCCGTATAATTGCGCACCCCTTTAAAATCTTTATTTTTATAGATAGAAAAAAATAGTTTATATGAAAGTTGCAGGATTTTCATGAAGATTTTCATGGTGTAAGATAGAAAAACAATGATGATCGGAAATTAACAAATACTATCAACTTCGTTATTTTAAATAGAACACCTGTATATGATTGAAATTCAAATTCTGCTAATCTTCCCTTTTCAAATATTATAATTATCATGTCATAAGAGTTGCAAGTTATTTGAATTTAAAATATGTTCTTACTTTAAGCCATGGATACAACCCAAAGTTTGGAAAAGTTAAGTGGCGTTAGCCATGGTTCGTCTTGGAAACCAAACAAAAATATAAATATTTGACAGAAGTCAATTTTGGGTTGTATCCATGGCTAACTAGCTTATAAAACAGATTTTAAATTTAAATAACTGCATTACGACTAAAGTTATATATTGAAAGAATAAATTTGAATTTTCAATCATATACAGGTGTTCCATTTAAAATAGAAGTTGATAATTTGTTATTTCGATCATCATTTGTTTTCTATCTTAACCATGAAAATCATATGCAATTCTATAATATTTTCTATCTATAAAATAAAGATTTTAAGGTGGAATATACGGAAAACCTGTACATTTATAATGTTTGCATATTCGACTTCGGGAGAATATATTTGCCGACGACGTGGTAGGTAGGGTTTTGGGGGGGGTAACTACCCCATTACCCCCCCTTATCGACGCCCTTGCGGCGGATACACAGCAAATCCACGATGAATACACAATAAGTATTCACCGTGATTACACGATAAATCCACGGTTCATCCACAAAATGTAAATTTTTAAACAAAAAAAAATTAAATGTTTTAATAAAAAGGGCAACATATGTTTAATAAAAAAAATAACGTGTATTCTTCTGTAGTAAATCGCTTCCCTCGCATCCTTGGGCTCACAGTGTATATGTCGCACCCACTTGTCGTAGTTGTCCATTTCGTGAACTGGATGTCCCGTTAGTGTAATAATATTTTATTTCACTATCTGGACAATTGTTATGTCCAGTTTATAAAATGGATTTGTAATTTTTTTACTTAGAGAAACGAGACTATATTACACCATCTGGACACAAAAATCATTCAGTTCCTGTACTGTATATTTGGCCTTTGTCCACTTAGTGAAACAATCAGTCGTCGGTGTTTTGAATGGCATGAACATTAGATTGAACTACTAAAGCAAAAATGTTTAATATCAAAGATAATTTTTATACGCTTCTTAATCAACATTACACGGAAAAACTAACCACAACTAACCAAAAATGTTGGGTCATTTCATTGTATTACAGTAAATAGATAAATGCCAAATATACAGTACAGGAACTGGATGATTTTTGTGTCCAGATGATGTAATACCGTCTCGTTTCACCAAGTGGAAAAATGGTATATCCACATCATGAACTGGACAAATATATTGTCCAGATGGAAAATAAAATATTATTACACTATCTGGTTCCACTTCAAGAACTGGACATTCAGTCCATGAAATGTACAAATATGCCATGTGAGTGCGACATATACACAATGGAAATACTGTGGAAAAGTGGAACATATACACGATGTTTCCACGGTGCATTTACCATGTATCCACAGTGTTTCCTTTGTGTATTCACTTTGGGCCCAAGGATGTGAGGGTCTTTGAAATGCTTGTAGCTCTGTTATTAAGTTTAATATAAAAAAAATTGACATAAATGTGATTTAGGTATAAAAAGGTATTTTTAGCCAATAAAAAACAATATGAGCCTTTGCGATAGCGCTATAAACTTTTTCTAATATACTTACTGGCTTGCAATAACATAATTTACTGCTTACTTTGTTTACCAAATAAAAATATGTTAAATTTTTCAGAGTTTATTCAACCCAGGAGATCCCAAAGCCAAAGAAAATTATATTATATCCCCCTTAAGTGTCGGTATTCTGCTGGGTCAAGTTTTATTAGGTACTCATAGTTGGAACTACAACGTCATTGCAAAGTTTCTTGGTCTAAGTTTAAAAAGACCAAGAAAAAGACAAATCCAAATTATCAACATAACAAATGATCCTTTAGTAAGTATTGATTATTATATAGTATGTTTCAACATTTTTTATACGCTATATTGATTTTAATTGTTTTACAAGGGATTTATATTTGCTATAAACATAAAAGACTATTAGTCCTTTTTGAGTGCAGCTAAAAGGACATGGCACACTTCTTATGGATTTGAGTCACAGACAGATTTTTTTGAAATTTTAGTATTTTATTATGGGAGTCTAAATAAGCAATTTCTTTCATTGCGCCAACCTTGTAGCTATACAGGGTGATGCCATAAAATAAAGCCAAAAATTCTTAAAAATAATTATTTTATTTATTACAAAATACTGTCTGTTACCCTAGACTGATAAAATTAGGCATTTTTATATAAAAAGATATGTATTCCATACAAGTACTTTTTTATCGTGTACAGGGTTTTTATCTGTCATGTCCTACAGGGTGCACGATTTATTAATGAACCAACAAATATACAGTCCAGTAGGCCTAAATATAATATATTATGTCAGGTATTATTATAACCTATAGGAATTTCGTAACTTGGCAGTAACTCATTTATACATACAGTGTGTCCCTCCAAAAAAAGTCATTTTTATACACCGGGTGAACCAAAATTATGTGGCGGTTTTATTATTTTTTTTTCAGTCATACGGAAGTTAGTTAGTAGAATATTGCACAATAAAGCAAAATAAGGGTTCGCTTGCGCAGAAATTCGAAATAGGGGGATATTCATCCAAAGACATGTAGACAATTTTACAAATCGGTTATATAATCCCCAACCCGAATAGCATTGTACAATTTTATACCCCGACTACACATATCTAAAAGCACCAAAGAGCTCCAATTTTAAAATACAAAGGCAGTCATTTTCAATGCACAAGAGGTATTCTTTATTTTAACTTACGTCGAGGTGGTGGTGCATGGGTAAATATGGAAAATAATAATATTGAATTTCCTGTTTTGCCTATAGACTATGTTATTTCTGAAACATTTGGTACCTATCAAATAAGGCTTTCTTTTTCTTCATTCAAGATACCGCTGAAAGGGAACCAAATTATGAATATATTTTTCAAGTTCAACAATTTGAACCTGGCTTAATAAGAGCAAAGATATTTTTAAGGTTTACGCAAGCTATTAACCATAGTATTTTTATTTCATATTTGCTTTCTCCATTCCAAAAAAATGGTTATCCTATTTAGGGTACCTATTGCACATGCAAAGTGGGTGCCAGAACGCTTGGCGTATGTGCCCATGTTGCCAGTGTACTATGGTACCTGGGATATGCTAGGTATCAACAGGTTGTTAAATATCCAACAACTGTTTTACTTACAACTGTTTTGGACGCTACACATAGAGCAGTTGAAGAGCCACAAGTTCTTGACTAGTATGACTGTTTCTTATAAATGGTATAGTTTACTTTTATTTAAATTTTAGTATTAAGTTTTTAATAAGGCTAAATAATGGCTTTAGTTTGATTTAAATGAGTAGTACTAATTAATACATCATTCTTGTTATGAGTTACTAATAAAAATATGTCCCTCCACAAACAGTATGTAACTTGTTACTGTTTGAAGTTTACCATAGTATTTATTTTTGTTTTAAAATGATTAAGGGTTACCTTAAAACCCGTAATCTGTATTTTTACTGTAAGATATTATGCATTGATTATTATTCATGTTTGTATTAAATTGCGACATTTTACGTAATACTAAGTCACTTTTCGAAACATCTGTTTACATCACCCAGTATTTTTATAGTGTAGATCGGTGAAAAAAAATCTTTTTACAACAGCGGTTTCAGTATGACTGGAAAAAATATAAATAAAACCGCCATATTATTTTGGCTCTCCCGGTATCTAAAAATGGCTTTTTGAAGGGACACGCTGTATGTATGAATAAGTTACTGCCAAGTTACGAAATTCCTATAGGTTATAATAATAACTGACATAATATATTATATTTAGTCCGACTAGACTGTATATTTGTTGGTTCATTAATAAATCGTGCACCCTGTAGGACAAGACAGATAAAAACCCTGTACACGATTAAAAAAGTACTTGATATGAAATATATATTCTTTTTATATAAAAATTGCCTAATTTTATCAGTCTAGGGTAACAGACAGTATTTTGTAATAAATAAAATAATTATTTTTAAGAATTTTTGGCTTTATTTTATGGTATCACCCTGTATAGTTACAAGGTTGGCGCAATGAAAGAAAATGCTTATTTGGACTTCCAAAATAAAATATTAAAATTTCAAAAAAATCTATCGGTGACTCAAATGCATAAGAAGTGTGCCATGTCCTTTAAATATTTATTAATAAATTTTTAAATTTATAACGATTTTACAGAGTACGTCCCTGCATAACCACAACTAACGAAAAATACGGTAATATTGTATATGTGTATGGGTATAACATAATAATTATTTAGCATGTGCACCAAAGTGTCTAACTTTTGACAACGGTAAAACTTGATTTCATATGACGTGATAGTCTGAAAGCGTCAACTAAGATTAGCGACACCCACAATGTGATTTAAAATTTTTTCTTTGGCAAAACTTTATATCAATCAAAAAGTATTTTTGAGTTACGATTCAGAATTAAAAAAATAATTCGGGTCTTCATTTTTCGCCTCTACTTACCAATCACCCTGTATAGGGTGTTCTATTTTAAAATAGGTAACTTATTCATTTTGCTTCATTTTTTATTGTTTATTTGTTTTTTATGCTCAAAAGATAATAGATAAAAAATTATGAAACTTTTATATAAGAAGTTTTTTTCTATCCTTTTTAGTGATAGTTGTAAGTGCATGTCAAAATGTAAATGAAAACCCTGTACATAAATGTTTTGAGGTTTTTAAAACGGTTTGCACAATCTGGGAAAAATAACCTTTAACACACTGTTTGTTAATTGCCAATAATGTTAAATGACAATTATATATAAATAACATGTATAAAATGTCTTTTAAATGATCTAGTTTAATGTTAAATAAATATTATTTGTAACAAGAGAATGTGTAATCTAAATGTTACTTAGAATTTGTAACATAATGTTATTTATTATTAAATACAAGATGTTATTAATAATTAAATACAAAATGTTGTTTAAACGTTTAGGGAATAATATTTTTTTTCAATCATATGAGTAATATGTTTTTGAAATGTTCTATGGTTAGCGGGATACTATGTGCAATTATATATTTTGGCACATGTTGCATTAACCATTTTTTCTACATCATTTTTTAGTAATTAAATCGCGTTTAGTGGGGCTTCTTTGATAATAAAACCCATTAACATTTTGTTTAATTTTGTCAAAAAAATATGTAATATAAGAAACAAACAATCGTAGATAATCAAATTTTCACAGAAGAGCAATGCCAATTGGCTCCTGTGCAAAGGTAACTTATTTTTCTTTACTTAAGACACTCGCGTACGTGAATTTACCTTAGATTAAAAAAAATCAAAATATGTTACAGTTACGTCTTCCTATTTCTTTTTTTTTGCATTTCTTATTGTGAGCATAAGATCACGGATGTTTTTAGTATGATACAACTATACATCATGCAGCCTTTCATCTATCACTTAATGGTTTGGTAAGGAATGTTGAAACAGACCAAGAACAGGACAAGGTTACTTTTAACTACGGATTTTTCTATCAAAAAGGCACAGAGCTAGTTGAACATTTTCAGCCTAACATGGAAAAAATGTATGTTTCGCGAATAGCTTTTATTCCAGTTAATTTTCACAACGCATCAAGCAGGTAAAATATATTTTTTTAATCATAGGCGTGTATGTGTATGATTTAACAGTTTTTTAACGTCTTTTACTAAAAAGGATTGCTTATTCATTTTTAGTAACATCTAAACAAATTTTAATGTAGGGAATGACGAAACTTTGTCTTTCGGTAAAACCATTATCAGTGCTATTCGTCAAGCAGGAGTTGCAGCATTTAGAGTGCACATATGTAAAAAGGACAACGACAAACTATCATATTAATAAATTAAATACATATTTCCAACAAAATGGTATCGTAGTGTGGCTTAAATTTTAAAATTCACCCTTTTTAAGGTAAAAGTGTAAGATTTTATTCACAATTTTACTTTTTAATTTTTAATTTAATAATGTGATAGTTTGTCGATGTCCTGTTTACATATGTACACTCCAAATGTTGTAACTCTTGCTTGACGAATAGCACTGATAATGATATTTTACCGAAAGCGCTTTGCTAGGACATCAATTTTAATAAAATTTTGCACGAATTACAAAAGTTTCTTCATTCCTCACATTCTTACGTGCACACGGCGATAATCAATTTTTAAATAAATTTAATGTATATGAGAAAGTTATTTAAAATAGAAAAATAGAAAAAGGTAACTTTAAATTTCGTCCTGAAGTGTACAAGCACAAAAAGTTAGTATTCTGTCAGGGTCTAGGGTTAATTATAACTTTTAATATACAGTGTCTTTCAGAAGTCCTAAAAAGGTCTCCTATTTAGTAAACGGCAATAAGGAAAAATGTAAAAATGCCTACATAGTTGTTTTAGAATACTCCCGATTTGATGAGAATAAGTGCAATGTTGCCAACTGTATACTTTTAAGAGAACGTAGGCAACTTCGTTTTTTCAAATTAAAAGCTATGTTTGTTTTTATTGCAATAAGTTTAGCACCCCGCTATTACCAAGACCTCCAAATTTTTGAACAATATTTCATGTAGTTTCTGAAATGTGGCAACTCTGGATTTTCTTTTAAAAATTATATTACTACATCGTATTTTGTAAACGTCACTTAGGAAAAATGTAAAAATTACTACATAGTGGTTTTAAGATACGCTTAAATCGACGATAATATCTGCAATGTTGCGAAGTCAACACTTTTTGAGATAAAGTGAGCAATTACGTTTTTTTTAAATACAAAGCCCGGTTTATTTTTATTGAAGCGATTTCAGCGTATTGATATTACTAAAACCTTTAAATGTCAGAACTTTATTTTATTTAGTTTTTAATACATGGCAACTTTGAAATTTGGGCACACATATTATTGGTACCTTTTTTATTGAGGGCAGCTTAAATGGTCAAACATTTTAAGATTTGTAAGAACATCAGATTTTTAACTAGATTACGAGAATTAAATGTCAATCTTTAGAGGTACGAACTTATTTAAAAGAAACATTTCCAGACAGGTGGAATGAATTAAGGAGAAACATGAAGTGGTAAACCCGATCCCCTGACTTATTACCTTTAGACTTTTTCTCTTGGGAATATTTAAAAAATCGAATTTGTGTGCCCGAACTTCTGAAAGACACAGTATATATTTCGAAAAGGGAAACATAAAAATACATTAATTTTTTTAATTTTTAATACGAGGAAAACCAGAAATAGGGCCCTGTTCAGGTTTCGTTGGATAACTTCAAATGATTAAATTCATAAATTTTGAAATCTCGCTAGTCTCGCTCGTTAAATGACCTTTATCATTAATCGGCATTTATTACTCTTGTTCGGTATATCCTTATTAACAGATGGCAAGAAGGCCAAGTATAATAAAATAAATAGACTCTTAAAAACGTATTTTTTAATTTACTTAGCAATTTTTTTTGTAGTACAGATGCCGTTGATCGATGGGGAAAAGGACTCGATGATACAGATATTAGAGATAGTATAAATGGATTAATAAATACAAGAACACAAAGTTTTTTATTACATACTTGCGTTATTAACACTACTTGGAAAATACCTTTAGAAGTAACACGAGAAAAAGAAGATTTTTATATTTCACCTTATCAACAAGTAAAAACAAAATATTTACAAGTAAGAAAAATATTTTATTAGACTACTAATCCGTGCGTAAGTCTTTAAAACCCAATCAATATTTTTAGTAAAAGTGGTCAAGAGAGAAACATGTAGTGGGAAAACGTTAATCGGTACGCCTCTGCACCATAAGTAGTTACCGACAAACTCTGCTATCGACTAAATATAAACTAAAAACCAATAAGTGCAAATTAAGGTTTGGACGCCCTGTAGAATAACTATTTCTAAATGAGACACTAAGAATAGGAGAACTATACACAAGTTTTTATTTACAATAAAATATATACATTATTGCACCACAAAATATCGTGTGATACGCCAATGGAGCGTATCAGCAACTCAATTCAATGTTTATATCTGTGCAGTTTTTAAAAAGTAAAAAAAAAACACCACATTTTTTAAATTAAGTTTACTTTAAAAAAAATACAAAAAAGAAAAAGGTTTGAAATTACTCTTTTTTAATAAGCACTGATAGCCTTAATTAATTTTTCAAGAATTCGGCAATTTTTAATATAACTTATTACCTACTGACAATATCAGATGTTTACAAAATTTTCAAACACTTAACTTTATAAAAAATGTGAGAAAAAAGTTTAAAAATTTACTC
>JAHBCN010002332.1:0-93506 GCA_019359885.1 Listronotus oregonensis
TTTCTAGGCCGCCATAAGGAATTAAAAATAAAAACCCATATTTTTTTTATTTTTTAAAAAAATTTTAAAAGTTGGGGGTTATTTACACTGTTTTCAACAAAATTTTGCAGTAATAACTTTTCACTTTATGTTAATATTTTTATTTTTTTTTCCCAAACCCAAACTCTTTTCATTTTTTGACATCTTTGGGGTAGCTTTGGTCGTTAGACAAACCCCATATATTTGCTTAGATATTGGGGGAAATCCGTCAATTTTTATCTAACAATTTAAAAATAAATAAAAAAAAAAGGACTTAAAAAAAATATATTTAAAAAAAAATTTAAAAAGAAAAAAATAATAAGAAACAAATTCGAAAAATTTTTTTAAGATTTTTTTTTATTTGATAGTCTAATAAAAGATAAATAGCGTACCTGGGTTTTAAAATTTTAAAGGTTTTTACAAACAGGACTTAAATAATTAGATTTTTAAAAAAAGAAAAACTTTGCGGGTTGCATTTTCATAGTCTGGACATAAAGGGATAAAAAAAGTGGCCTCCTGTTGTCGGGGGCCCCATGGGGGGTTATACTGGCTTCCCCTTTTGGCCCCAAAGCCATGACCCCTATTAAAAAGCCAGTCCTAGGCCCAAAATGCAAGAGTTAAAAAGACGTCATTCCGAGGCAGAAACAAAAATTAAGATAATCAAATTTGGGGGACATCGAGATACAAAAAATACATTTAGGGGTCGAAAGAGGTACCAAGCTTTTTTTTCCGGGATATGGATGTAATATTATTAAAATGATTCTTAACAGTAACCCCCAAAAGTTTAATGATTTTTGTTCTGCAAAATGGGCCGCCTATATAAGGATAAGCCCCCGGGAGACGAACATCTGTGTTTTGGGGCTTAAACCGGAAATTTTTTAAAATTTTTGGCAATTTTTGTGAAGATTCTGCATTACTAGCTTTTTTTTTTAAACAGGCTTGAGGGCTGGCTTGAGTTTAAAATTAGAGTGGAGGGTACAATTATAAACTTAACGATTGTTTGGGGGAAAAAGAAAATTTAAAAAAGGGGGTTTGGTCGGGCCTTTTTTTCGTTGCGGGTATGCCATTCAGAATAGGGGTTTTTTGGTTTTAAAGAAGAAAGAATGCTTGATCTGTTTGACTTTAAAAATAATAGCGGGTTTTTTATGGGGAACAGGGGCAACAAGAAGAGGAAGATAAACAAAAGGTTAAAAGGCAAATTGGCAGCAAATTGTTTGGCAAATGTTCGTTTTTCAAAAAATAGAAACTTTTTATCTTCAAAGGGGTTGGGTGAAAAAAAATTTTTTAACAGAAGTTTTGACTAATTTTTTTTGGAAAAAGGCCCCAAGAAGGATACACTGCTTTAAAAAAGGGAACATCTTTGGGGTTTTAAGGGGTGTTTGATTATACTTATTGCTTGTTGGAATTTATGTCTTTTTTGGGCCAGAATTTTAAAAAAATTTTTTGTGATTTGGGGGTTTTTAAATTTTTTGTCATAAGATTTGGAAAACCACGTTTTGATTTAAAGGTTTGGGCCCGGTATTAGAAATATAGTCTAATCCCCAGTTAAATTGTTTTAAAAAGTTTTTTTAAAATTTGGGGGATCATGAATTGAATAGAAGGGATCCCGGGGGGGGGCAAATGCCTTAAATTTTGTAAAGTATGATACATGTGAAGCATTGAATTAGTTCTTCAATTTACAATAATATTTAAAATTAAATATTTAAGTGCCGAAGAAGAAATTACATGACAACGGCCCTGGGCCCCTTTTGGAGTCAAAGTTCAAGATTCCTTTCCATTTCTCTATAAAGGCGCCAAACTATTTGCAAAAGGTTATAAAATTTTAAAACCCGTCTTTTTTTGTTTAAAGACAATAATATGTAAGTTAAATTTAAAGTAACCGTAGGTACTTTCCTTGTTACCTGATTATTTAAAAAAGGGTTCTATTTTTTTTTCTGTTACAAAAATAAATGCTTTAAACATTTTTATTAAACAATAACAATTTAGATAATTTTAATATTACACTCATGTTTTTTTTTTGTACATACCTAGTTATTCTGTGTTCCTTTTAATAATATTTTTAGAAAAATACCAAAAAAAAAAATTATTACTAATGAAATAACCACTAGAATGAACTGTCTAGTTTTACACAATTTTTTTTGATATTATTCTCAATTTATATATTATTAAAAAAAAAACAATGGGGTTTATTCATATGGGGATAAAACAGGCGCCGTAGGCGGGGCCCCCCTTTAACCCCGTTAAAACAGTCATTAAGTCATTTTATAGAGTAGAACCTATACTTCATTTATGATTATAAAAGGTTTTTTTAAAATTAATATAAATTTTTTTATATAAAAAAAGGGGAACATTTAAAGTCAAACAATTTTTTGATTGAAGCTAAAATGAATCAAGACAATGTTGTGACCATCCCCTTATCTATGCCTAAAGGAAATTTTTAAAAAAGTCCAAAAGAAAAAAAAACTGTTTTTTCCAGCGCACCCCCCCCGGGTTTTTTGTGAATCCCCTTTTTTTTAAAACCAATTTCCCATTAGTCTTTTTCCCTTTTAAAGTCTTTTAACCCAAGACTGGTGGGTTGATATATTACTGTGGGCTATTTTCGGTTGCCAAATAATCTGCTTTCATGAGATTTTTTTAAACCCCCTTTTTTTTTGCCAAAAGAAAGCATATATTTCCGTTTGAAAAAAAAAGTCTTTAGGAAATGGGAAATTGGGTTCCCCCTTTTACGCGCCCCTCTGTTTCCCCCCCCTTTTGGGTCCCCCTGTATAAGATGGTTTTGGGGCCTGCTGGGGAGATCGAGTTTGGAGAACTTGGATCTGAAATTTTACCTTAAAGCTTTTGTTAATGAATTTGGGAATTTCGACTTTTTTTTTCATCGGATGTTTCACCAACCTGACTTTTATGTTATGTTCCAAACTAGCGTAGACCCAATTGGTTTTTTTTAGTCGGGTAGCCCATTCTGGGGTTTTTCCCAAAAATAGAGGGGTTAAAAAAACAATCCAAGAGCAAAATTTTGGTGGTGTTGGGGTTTTTTTTATTTCCCTGTTATAGCTATGCGCTTGTACCCCGCCGTTTTGTAACAGCAGCTCATTGTCTCTTTTTCACCCTACCAATGATGCAAATATGTTATCATATCTTTTCCCAGGGGTATAACAAAAATGTTTGGTTTATGACCCCTGTTTTTTATTTTGGGGTCTGATTCCCCAACCCCCTTTTTTTTCTTTTGAAAATTTTTCGGGGTTTTAATTTGGATGGCACCCAAATATTTTACCTCTCCCCAAAACTTGAATTTTCCCCTTTAATTTGGGTTTAAGCCTTTTTTTTCCCTTTTTTGGAAAAACATTTAGTTGGAATGGTTATGTTTAAACCCCCCTTTTTCATCCATCTAGAACCATTTGGGCCTTTATTTTTCCTTAACAGTGTTTTTTTTTTTTCCAGATCCTACTTTTAAAAACTTTCCTTTTTAAATTATGGTCAATATTTTTGATTGGTTCTGCTGATATTTAAAAAATTTTTAAATGTTTTTCAACTCCCCTTTTTGCTGGGTTCACGTATATACCTAAAATTTTTTTTTTTTTTTTTTTTAATCTTAAATCAATATTTCCTTTAAAAAATGGGCCCCCTTGCTTAACCCCTTTTTATAAAAAGGGGGCCCCTATTTGGGTAAATAGTCCTTTAGAATTTTTTCGGGGGGAAGGCTTTTTTTCGTAAATTTTTTTTTTAAAAGTGAAAAAAATCGAATGTTTTTCACAATTTTTTTTTTTTTTTAAATTTATGTGGTTTTTTAAATTTTTCTTTCCTACATGAAAAATGTAAGAAAATTTTTTGTTTGGGGGTTTTAACCCCTCTAAACCATTAAAATGATATGTTTCCCCAATAGAATTACCTTGAATTTTTTTTTATAATAATTTTATTTTTTTAAATTGGGGCTTTTTAAAAATTTTAAACTCAATGTGTTTTTTTTTTTTTGGAAAAAAAAGCTTTAAAAAAACCATTCTTTGAAATTTGTATAAGAAAATTAATTTAAATAAAATTTTTTTTTTTTTTTAAGTTTTTTTTAATGTCATGGCATTGACTATAAAGAAAAAAAAAGGGAAAGAAAAAAAATGTATGAAAAGTTTATATTTCAAGTGCCAAACACAAAAAAAAAAAAAAAAGAATAAAACCCCCGGTTATCGTTTTTAAAGGGGGGGGAAATTTGATTATTTAAGTTTTATCTTAAAAAAACTTTAAAAGCTACAATTTTTTTTTATAGTTTTTTCAAATAATAATATTATTTTAAAATTAGTATCGGAATTAAATATTTTCTTAAAAAAATAAATTTAACGATTTCAAAACCCTTTTTTTATTAAGCAATAATTGCCCCCGCCCACGGAGGCCCTTTAAAGCCGTTTCAGCCCCTTTACTGATAACGCTTCGATAGGGGTACGATTTTCGTTCGGCGCAAGTATTGTACCCAGACGGAGGTTCTTTTCCTCTCAGGCTTTTTTCCCAAAGGGGCGGTTCTGAAAAAACGGGGATGCATTAAAATTTTATATTTTCTTGTGGTAGGGGGTTTTGGTCCTGGTGATGTTTTATCGGGGCTATTAACGGGTTTATTTGGGGGATTTAAAAAATTTTAATATAGTGATAAATGCTATTTTTTTTCAATTTTCAAATCTAGTTTATACAAGTCATTTTGCTAATTTTGGGTTTTTTTTTATAGCAGTGTGCAATTTTTTCCTCTTGAGAGTTTTTCCCCCCCGGGGAGCCTGAACCCCGCTTTATGGTGAGAAATATACTTAAAATACCCATAAATATCTGTTTAAAACTGAGTTTATTATTATATAAATTGTTTGGTCTTTAGTACGTTTTAAGGGTCCTCTTTTTTTTTTTAAACAGGGTTTTTTGGTTTTTTTTTTTTTGGGAAAACCGTTTGAAATCGTTCTTTTGGTTTGGCTCTTCAGGGCCCCCACCAGTGTAGAAGCACGGCGCCCCGCAGCCATTTTTAAAAAACCCAAAACGGTTTTTCCTTCCTTTTTTTGGGGGAAAACCAAATCGGGATTTTTTTTTTCCTTTTTTTTAAAATTGAAATTTTTTAATTTTTTTAAAAAGTAATTAACCTACATTTAAAAATGTTTCTCTTTTATTCAAATATTGTTTGAAAAAAAGTAAAACAACTATCAAAATTGTAAGAAGATCTGATAGGGAAGTTAATTTTTTTTTTTTAAAAAGGGGGGTTAATTGCGCTTAAAATATTGATGTTTGATCAAGTCCCCGGGATTTTGGGGATTACATCGGAATAAAGATTGCGTTAAGTTTTAAAAAAGAATCGTCGGGGGGGTTCTTTTAAATTAATTAAAAATTTATTTTTATAGTTTTTCCTTAAAAATATGAAAAAACCCTTTTTTTTAACTGACTGTTTATAATTTTTAAATTTTCCTTTTAAATTTCCGCAATTTTAAAAATTGGGGAATTTCGGTGTTTCCCCCCAAAAAAAATTAAATAAAAGTAATAAAAAAAAACCGTGGCTTTTTTTTTTCTTAAATTTAAATTTTCTTACCTTAATTAGGCATTGCTCACGACATTCTGTTTTTCCCGGCGAAAATTTTTGGGAAAAATTTAAACCCGTTCTGTGGCGAATGCTCGTTTCAAAATTGACGCCCAAAAGCGGGGGCTTACCAAAATTTTTTTTTTTGTTAAATTCATAACAGTCAGGTTACTTTAGTCCGGGGAAAAAAAATGTTAAAATTTTTTTTTTCGTAAAACCATATTTTTTTTTATTTCAGTTTTAATTTTTAAAAATTTTTCTTTTTTTACATTAACGATATTGTCAGAGGAATTACGCATTCAGAAGGGTTTTAAAAGCTACGTTTTTTTTTGCTATTGTTATTTTTTTACCTTACATACATATTTTTGCTTTGATTTTTAAAACTTCAATTGGGTTTTTGTCTTAAATTTTTTTTTAATTTATTTTAGAATTAATTTAAAAAATTTCCTAATTTTTAAAATTTTTTGTGTGATTACATAACTGAATTTTTTTCAGCTTTTAGTTTACTATTTTTTTTGAAAATTTTTGCATATTTTTCAAAAAACAAAACCCCCTTCTTTTTTTTAATTTATCTTTGCAGCCTGCGCTTTTTTAAAACAAACTGTTATAAATTTTATTAAATTTTAAAGTATAGGGGGGACCCCTAAATACTTGTTTCCCTCCGTGTTTTTTCTAAGAAATATTTTAAACTAGAAATACCCTAAACACTAGCTTATTCTCTATTAAATTCCCGGGAAAGATTTTGTTTTTATTTTATATTGTTTGCGCTGATTATTCCTTTGCATTTTTGTTGATATAATAAGAATTACGTATCTGCTTCAAATAAAAAAAAAATTTTTTAAAATTTTTTTGAATATTAAAATAGTGACTGAGGTATGGAAAGTTGAATTTTTTTTTGTTCCTCTTATCTTAATAATAACATGAAGATAAGATTTTATGAATTTCTCATTGTTTTTTAAAACAATTATTAAGTTTTTAATAAAATTTTTCCCTATAATTAATAAGTAAATATATCGGACCTTTATAACTTTAAAAGGAAAAAATTAATATATTAAAAATTTTCATTATACATTTCCTTCATATAGGGGGTGTCTTAAAAAAAAAAAAATTAAAAAATTTTTTTTGCTTAAAAAAAATATTGTAATTTTAAATTTTTTAATTGTCTAACAAGATGGAGTTCTTTGGTTTAACCATTTATTAGAATATGAGCTTGATTATAGTTACCATTAGAAATGTAAAAACCAACGAAAGGGATAAAAAAAATTTTCTAAATTGTTAAAAAGGGGAAAGAGATGCAAATAAACCGGTTTCCCCAGATTTTTTAAAAATTTTAGATTTTAATTTCCCCAAGAGTGCTTTAAAATAAATCTATTCCTAAATCACTCACTTTATCGATTTCAAGGCACAATTACAGCCCCCATTGCTCGGATAAAGTCTGAATTATTCATTTGACTGGTAGAGTTAGTCGGTTCCCCCTGATCCGGATCCTAATGATATCGCGTCTTATAAAAAGGGGCCCTACTACTTGTTTGCTAGAGTCGTTAGATGACAAAGTTTGACTTACCTAATGCTCCTGTGGCAATCTCTTTTTTCCCCAAATGTCCCCCTTTTGAATGTAAACCGGTGGTTACCTTAATGGCAGTAAACAACCAATTTGGGAAAGGGGGTATCAAATTTGGGGGATAAAAAGGGGGGTTTATTTTTTAAACAAAGTTTAAAGGGGCCCGAAATTTTTGGGGCCCCAGCTTTTCAATGCCGCGGTTGAACTTTTGTAGGGATGCCTTTTTTGGGGTTTCCCGGGGTCAAAATTCAGTAAATGATTGGACCTCTCTTGTCCAAAAGGGTTAAAAAGGTTTTTTTTCCCCTTTGGGGTATGAAATATGGGAAACCATAAAAAGAGAAAAAAAAGCAAAAAAATGGTAACTATTTATTGCTCATTTAGAAAATTTTTTTAAACGTTTTCCCAAACCCTTTAGCTAAGTAACCAAAGTCAAATATTTAAAGGGAAATTTATTCCTGAATATTTAAAACACTTGCGTTACGGGGTTTATTCCGTGGCTTTATCAAATTTGGTTAAAACGGAAAAACTTTTTCCCCTTTTCTTTTGAGGCGTTCTAACTGTTCAAATGTTTCATGTCAAAACCGATCCTAGTTCCCCTAGAAAAAATTTTATAATCAGGTAAAAATAAAATGTTAACTTTCATAAAAGAATAATGAATCTTTTTTTCCCTAGAATAGTTCAAAAATGGACACAGGCAATTTTCCCACACTAAACAAACGCCTCAAAAAAAAAATTATTTTTAACTGAAAAAATTTTCCCCAAAAAATTTGAAAGGGAAAAGAAAATTTTTACCGAGGGGGGAAACCAAATTAAAATCTCTCCGTCCAAAATGTTCAAAAAACAATTTCAACAGTATCTCGTCTCAAGATGCTGTTTAAATTTCCTTAAAAGATGCCAAATTTAATAAAAAAATTATTTTTTTTTGATGATTAAAAAAAAGGTTAAATTTCGTTTCAATTTTTAAAAAATAATAAAATTCCCCCAATGTGCCATGCTTTTAAAAAAAGTAAAAAAAAACCCTTTTATTTCGGGAGGTTTTTGATTATGACTCTGGTTTATTGATACGGGTCCCAAAAAATTCGTAATTTAAAGTGGGGAAAAAAATTTTTTAAACAGATGCGTCAAAAAATAATTCTTTGAAGAAAAAAAATTTTACTGCTGAGGGAAGCGGGCGGGGTCGCCGACTTCCCTTTTTTTGGAGTCTTTACAGATTAAAAATTTTTAATAGTTCCTTCGACATTCATTTATTTTGGGGAGTGACTTTCTAAAAAAATTAATTTATTAGTAATTTTTTAAAAAAATATTTTGGGGTATTTGTCAGGAAAAAATGGGGTTATATCTTTGTTTTTAATAAAAACAAACTTTTTTTCTTAAACTTTCTTCTCTTGATGACCTCCACCTTGGATGGGTTAAAGCTGAAAAGGTTATTGGCCCCCTTTAAACAGATTGAACAAAGACAGGTCAAGACCAAAAAAATTCAGTTAATATGATCCGGGGAATGCGAAACCATTTACTTTCACCTTACATGCAAGAAACAAAAAAGAATTGTTAATTTCTCGGTGTTGTTGGGAATCCCGGGCCCCTTGGTTTTCCCCCCACATTTTAGTGAAACCCAAAGGGGAAAATATAGATTTTGTTTCGATGGACGTTTTCAATGAGTTGACAAAGCATATTTTTTCCGTTTCATTTATGTTTTTTAAATAATCTTCTAATGCTAAGTTTATATCTGCTATTGATTTGAGAAAGATTTTTTTAAAAAACCCTTGGGGATGAAGCGTCGAAAGAAAAGACGGTTTTTTTTCTATTTTGGGGTGGTTAATTTCGTTCAAAGTCTCCTTTTTTGGTTTTTGTGTAATGTACAGACAAAACAGGACGGTTTTATTCTATTTTTGACCTAAGTTTAACCCCATTTTCTTTTCCTATTTGGAGTTTCTTTGTGCTCACCTACGTTAGAGCATCTTTCAGAGTTTTTTGAGACTGTAAAAAAACCCTTGAAGAGGGGGGGCCCCTGTGAATCGAAAGTGAAAATTTTTTAAACTACTCTTAAATATCTGGGTTTTATCGTAGGAAAAAATTCTTTTCAACGTCCTGATAAAGTGTTTTATGATCAATTATCCTCGTCCGAACCAATAAGTCAAACGTTTTTTTGTTTTCCGGTATAGGAGGTTTATTAAGGACTTTTTTTATTATTAGTCCCTTGAATGCTTTGCTTGGGTAAAAAAAAAAAGAACATTTTTCCCCGGACAGATGGGTAAAGTCCCTTTTTCTATTGGAAAATTTAAACTTCTCCTGTTTTGTCCAACCTTTTTCCCCAAAGGTTATAGTTTGCTGATGCCCCTGGGGACTTGGTGGTGTTCACCGTTTATTGATGGAAAGAACTGAGTGGCCTACCCGCCGTGTTTGTCTAGGGAAACAAAATTTACCGTTACTGAACGGGGTTTTTTGGGGTTATCTTCTGTGTCAAAAAAAAGGGGTTGGGGTTAGGGGGCTCTTTTCTTTGTGACAGATCATTATAGTTTTTGGGTTAAAAATTTGAAAAAACCTTGGGTAGACTTTCTCGTTGGTTAATAAAGTTGGCAGCATTTTTTTATTTGGAGCACAAAAAGGCAAGTTTAATGTAGTCCCCGATGCGTTTTTCCATATTTTTTTCTCTTGAAAAAGAGGAAGTTATTCCCCTTTTTAACTTCGTTAAAGCTTGTTTAGTTTGTGGTAAAAAAACCAAAAACCTTCCTAAAAGGGGTTTTTGGGAAAAAAAAAATTGTTGATCGCCCTTTTTTAGGTTATTGCATTGGATTTATTGGTCCTCTTCCCTCGAAGGGGAAAAAAATGGTTTTGGAATTTTTGTGGTTCTCTTTTTTTATTTCCTTTTTGAAATGCGATCCCGATTATTGTTAAACACCTTAAAGAAGACATATTTCTTAATTATGGTGTCCTCAGTTTATTTGTGACAATGGTTCCAACTTAGATAAAGTTTTAAAAACTTTGTGGCGACTTTATTAAAATTAGATATCCCAATTTTCCCAGTAATTTCGTTGAATTATAATAGGACAATTATGCTATTTGTTATATTGATAAACGTGATTGGGGTCCTCACGTACCTGAAACAGAAGGCCATTAATTTCCGTTCATGAAATTTTTGGTTTTCCCCCTTTTTAATTTTGGAGGATGTTCCACTTTCCGGGGAAAAATCCCAGGGGCCGTTAAAAAAACTTGATGAGAAACAAGAAATTTTACCCCGGGGATAGAAACACATATGCGCTGATTTACAGATTTTTAAAATTTTTTTTGAAGTATCAAAGGCCCCCCAAACCCCTGAAAGGAATGCTATATATATATCCTATAACCTTAGAAAAAAGGGTTTTTAAATTTTAAAAGGTTGGGGAAAAGGGGGTTTAAACGCTTTTTGTGCGAAATAAGTTTGCGGAAAGTTAAGTCCCAAACGTATACTTTTTTTGGTTCTAAGAAAATCCTTTTTAGTATATGAGTTAAAAAAAATTTAGATGGTTCCCCAAAGGAGGTACCTGGCTGCTAAAATTTATTTTACCGCGGTGATTCCGCTGTGATTGTTCTGATAATGATGATGATAATTAGTCATTCCTATTTCCTTTTAAATTTGAATAATTACCTTTATCTTAGTGTCATTCTTTTTTTTTAAAATATGACCTGGGTTTTTCCAGTTATCCTACTTTATCCCCCGGTTTTAATATTCTTTTATCTTTTAATAGAGATTCTACTTTTACCCTTAAAAAGAATTCTCTTTATCTTACCCCTTTAATAGAAATGCTACTTACCTTGAGTAGAAAAACCCCTTTTCTTACCCAATGAAATGTCTTTCCTTGGAAAATCTTTTATCTTCCAAAAAACTACTTTACCTTTTCCAAAGAAAATTTTCTTTACCTTTCTTTTTCTTCTCGTGGAATTCTCTTTATACTGGGGTTCAGCTGGCACTTTTTCCCCTGACTATCTTGTATCTACCTTTTAAATAATAATTTTTTTGTTTTTTAGTTTACCTTAAAACTTTCTTTGCTTTACCTTTTAAAAATTTTAATAATGTTAATTATCTAGTTTTGCATATACGCGTGCCTTTTTTTTTTTATATATACCTATATACAGACTAGATTCCACAGACAACTCTGGGGTTGACTGCTTGTTGATTAGTTTTTTTCCCTTTGGGAAAGGGAACTTTTTCCCCTTACTGGTTTAGTAAGTTTTTATGTAAAATGTTTTTGGGGTTTAGCAAATTTTTTTCTGATTACTTTACCTTTGCCTTCGCTACCTTGTAGTAAAATTTTTTAATATATTAAATTTTTGGGAATTCCCTTTTTTTAAAAATTTTTTAAAAAAAACTGCAGTCAAAATTGTAATTAAGTTTTTTTAGTATTTTTTTTTTTGTCTCTTTTTTTTTGAGATCCCAAATTTTTAAAAACCCCCCAATTTAAAACCCCACCTTTGCCTACCTTTTTTCCCCCCAAAGGGATGTCCCCCAGTTATCGTTAAATAAGATGGAATAGTTTTGTTGAGCACTCAATTGTATCTTCCCCACCTTGTCTTGGGACGATAAAAAGTCTGTTTGTTTCTTTTTAAATTCTCGTTTTAATTTTTCAAAAAAGTTTAATGTGATTCTTTAATATTTTTTTAGTAGAATATATAATGATAGTGTATTTTATTTTATTCTTTTAAAGGATATATTTTTATGGTTATTAATTTCTTTAAAATTAAGTTTAACCTTTGCACAATCTTTTTTCTACCATGTTGAGGATTTTCCATCGGTAATAGAGGGGGCCACCTTCAGTAGGTGATGTTGGGTGTCCGGGTGCGGGTTTTTTTTAAAAAAAAAAAAAAAGAAAACAGCTGGTGCCAGATACCGGGGAGGGCAGGTCCGGGTATAAGAGGGTGGGTGGGCACAGGTTGTGTCTCTGCAGTAGATTATTGTAGGGTCATCGTCTGGATACCCAAGGAGCACTAGGATTTCAAATCCTAGCCCTACTTCTGGGTTCCGTGCGTACGCCATTGGGCCATTAGGGTCTGGTGGGGTCGTATCCGAACTGATCAATATCAGTACTGTTAAGAGTCCCTTGCATTCCCTCAATATTTTCTTTCTTTCTAAATTTTTTAGTTCTGGTCATCTATACAACGTGCCCCCATTTTGTTTGGACAAATGGATTGTTATAATTTTAGGTTCAAACCTTTTACTTAAATTTTTCTTTCGTTTTATTATTGAAAAAAAATATAGTTATCTTTGATAACTATTTTTTTTGTGGGAAGGATAATTGTAGCGTTTAAAGCTACAAGTTGTTTTTTTGTTTTCTTCATAATAATTTTATATTCAATTAGTATCAACGGCAATTAATTATTTTCTTATACCAAAAATTAAAGATTTCTAAATTTTTATTAAGCAATAATTGGCCCCCCTGCCCTTTTTCCACGGGCCTTTGAAAACGTTTCAGATCCTTTACGATAACGCTTATTGTGGGAGATTTTCTCGTTGCAAGGAACAAGTATTGTACCGGCGAACAGGAGGTTCTCTTTTCCTGCTCAGGCGGTTTTTGCCTAATGGCGGTTCTGCCAAATTCACGTGTGATGCATTAAAATTTATATTTTCTTGTGGTATGGCGTGCTATGGTCAACTGGTGATGTTTTATCAGGACTATTAACGGTTGATTTGCAAACAGGTATGTTAAAATTCTAATAAGTGATAAAGTATTTCTTCAATTTTCAAATCTAGTTTATCCAAGTCATCTTGCTAATTTTGGGTGTTTTTTATAGCAGTGTGCATGTTCATTTCCTCTAAGAGTAGCCACTGACTTCCTCCGTTGGTAGCCTGTAACCGCATTTATGGTGAGTTAACTCATACTTAAAATACCCATAAATATCTGTATAATACCGAGTTTATTATCACTATAAATTGTTTGGTCTTTAGTACGAATATTAAGGGTCCTAATACTGTTTTTCTTCAAACAGGGTTTTTATGGTTTTTTCTTTTTGGTAAATTCATCCAGTTTCGACAATCGTTTAGTATGGTTTGGCTCTTCACGTGACCACTACCAGTGTAGAAGCACGGCGTCGTCCAGCAGCCATTTTGTCCGAAACCAACCGGAAAACAGGTTTTACCTTTCCTTTTTTTTATGGGAATACCAACATCTGCGCGTCATATTTTTTGTTTTACCTATTTATTTTAAAATTGAAATTTTATTAATTTTTTAAAACTAAGAATTAACCTACATTTGATGACATGTTTTCTTTTATTCTAATATTGTTTGTAAATAATGAAAACAACTATCAAAATTGTAAGAACCGATCTGATAGGGAGTTAATTTTTAGTTGATTTAAAGGGGTTAATTGCGCTTATAATTTACGGATGCTTGATCAAGTACACGGTATTATGCGTATTACATCAGGAATAAAGATTGCGTTAAGTTTATTAAAGATAATGCGTCAGGGAGGTTCGTTTCTAAATTAATTAAAATTATATTTTTTATAGTTTATTCCTTAAGCATATGAATAAAAACCATTTATTTTAACTGACTGTTTATGAATTTAAATTCCTACCTTTGTGAAATTAATAACAACAGCTTAATCTCTAAACTTGGTTAATTTCGGTGTTTCCCACCAAGTTAAATTCTAATTAAAAGTAACCGAATAAAAGGAAATACCGTGGCGCCCATCTTTTTTCTTAATTAATTTTCTTTTAATTAGAATACAAATACTGCTTTACCAGGCGAAAAGCTTTAAAAATAAAATTGTTCTGTGTGTTACGAATAGGTACGTTCAAAATCTATAAATTTTAAGAAAAATTGTATAAAGATTTTTGAAGGGAATGAAATTTCAAAAAAAAAAAAACAAAAATCGCAATTTTTATTTTTTATAAATTTTTTTTGTCCACAACTTTATTCTGAATCAAGATAGGTTAGGCATTGCTTTACAAAAACGAAAGCACGCTTAGACCCCTAAGGTAAGAATTGTTAAAAGTATCGGTATTTAAATTTTTTATTAATTTTCACCTATTTTTTAAATCATATTTTTACTTCTTACAAAAAAAATATTTTAACAAAAAAATTTTTTTTTTATTATTTTTTTTAAGTACAGCAAGAAAAAAAAGGTCATTAAAATCCACTTAGTTGACAGTTTACGAAAAATGCCTTAGTTTCTATTCCTAGCCAGATAGCTAAAAATGCTCAAAAAGCTGTCAAGTAAACTTGGGTACAGGATTGTTAAACAGGGTAAAATTTATATCCTGGGGCGAAATTGATATTTACGTTATAACGAACTTATTTTACAGAAAGGTAATAATAATTGGTTTTTAAGTAAAAAATTAAAAACTCTCAAAAATATCTATTATTTAAATAGAATGATGTAAAGCGGAGGACATAGAATTTAATATTGGACAATAAAACCCAGTAAAGTAAATATAATATTATTATATTAAATAATTTTAAATATTCCATAATAGTTTTGTTTAAAAATTACCAATGTTACAAGAAAGAAGAAAATGAAAGTCCATTGGGTTTGAATTTGAAATTGGATGACAATGGACATCTTAAGAAAGAATTTGCCGAAAAAAACTCACTTTAGATTCGTGATCAACGCCCCAAACAACCTGATAATTACAAGGAAAAACTTTTAGAGTGAGGGGCAAGAAAATTAAAAACATATTTTTGTTATTTATTTTACACAATATTTGTCGCTGTATACATTATAACAAAGATTTATGGAAGTCCGGACCTGACCGAAGTATTCATTGCGCAAGAAGCAAAACGCATTTTACCCTATACCCCTATACCTTTTTGGCCCTGCATGCGTGAATAAAATTGTTTTAGAGTACTGGCCTTCCATTGACCTTGAAACTGCCTTGCATCTAGTCTTTAAGTCATTAAGATCTACATTTTTTATTTATGTAATTCAATTTTCACTTTCATAATATCAGTATGCCTTGCATTATTCTTGGCGTTTTTAAAAAAATTATAAATGCTTAAACATCTTTTTAATTCATAAAAAAAATTTACTTCATTTATTTTTAGAAATACAACAATATATTAGGAAACTTGAAATATTTAAAATTACAATTTGGTGTTATAAAATAAACCATTCGAACATATAATTTATAATATATTAAAAAAATTGAGTGTCAATGCTATCGTCACATAAATATAAATTTTTTTGAAACTTAAGGGTGAACAGACGAGCCACTTGTCCCCACAGAGTGGGACAAGGGGCCAATTTTGCAGTTCTTATGTAAACTCCTTGTTTATAGAAAATTCATTCAGACGAGCGTTTCTGCAGCGACAGTGCCGTCGCGCCGTCCCCGCCACGCGGGCACCACTTCTGACTAAACGTTCAGACGGGCCACTTTTGGAAGCGCCACTGCAGTTTGGTTTTGATAGTCAGGTGACGGTAGGTAAAGATGAATTTTGGCGGCGGTTTATTATTAAATATAATCGAAATATTTGGGATGTGAGATTTCCCGCATAAAACTTATCAAAAAATTGCAGGATCTCCCCTAACCTTTCATTAGTGTATAATACTGCCCAACGGATATTTCTCTAGGTTATCGGATGTCCTAACGTACGACGTCTAGAACGTTTGTGACGGCGAAAGAAGGCAAAGTGGATTTTCTTATCCGACTCCATGTGTGTTTATATGGAAATTTAGGATCAAGGAATGGTATATGTTTGCAACCTTCGCCACCGTATAAGCTTAGTAACTAAAATTCCCCAGTTCAGACGCGACTTTGTGGGGTCTGGCGACACAAAGTGGTCCAATACCCTCTGTGTCACCCACTTGGCGGACAAAGGGCTCTCTGTTCGAGCCCTAAAATATCATTTAAATTAAAACTAAGCTATTTTTGATTTGAAAAATGATGCATATTTTTATGCATATAACCCATGTGAAATAAAATATTTTGTGTTAATCTTAACTATTATTTAAACTAAACTTATGTAAAAAATATATTTATTAAAAGTTTTAAAAATTAACGCTTAAAAAGTATTATCTTAGAAAATTTTATAAAATTCACGTAGTTTTAATTTTGGTCATGTTTCACTAATATTAGTAATATTTTTTTAAACCTTCCCTAAAAATTAATATATCTTTGTATATATAAATAATATATAATATAAAATATATATATATATATATATATATATATATATATATATATATATATTAAAAAATATATATATATATATATATATATATATATATATATATATATATATATTTATATATATATATATATATATTATATATATAAAATATATATATATATATATATATATATATATATATATTTATAATATATATATATATATATATATATATATATATATATATATATATATATATATATATATATATATATATATATATATATATATATATATATATATATATATATATATATTGTGAATTTAAAAGAAATTTGAATCTATTAGTTTCCTTCGATAACAGGGACTGTAAAGGTGTTATTAATATTAATTTACCCCAACCATACATCAGTCAAAAAAAATGGCGGCACCTTACCTAGATTTGTAGTCTTTTTGCTCAGGAATGTCTCTTTTTAGCTTCTGGGATCTCTGTATTTTGTCACCATCGAGTCCAACAACGGCACTATAATTTTGTGATTTAAAAAATCTTAATGAGCGAAATTAAATTAGCGAAAATAATTGCGAATGGAGAATTTAAGATTATCGATTGCACTGTCGGAACCCCGTAACAAAGTGGTACTTCTCATTTTTTGTTGGGGCGCCAGCGGGGATCCAATTGAAAGTGTATGGTTTTTTGTTTCATATAAAAGAAATTTGAAATTTACTATTAAATGAATTATTGAAAACTTAAGAGTTAAAAATATTTTTCGCCACTAAAACGAACGTTTTATAATTCAAAAATAAATAAAACAAAATAATAATAGGCAAAAAATATGTAATGGTTTTTTTAAGTAAGAAAAAAATTAAAAAATAATAAGAGAATACATTTTTAAATATTACATTACGCACGACATAAAAAAACGTCACAAAACATTGGTACTTGTTTAATTTACTGGTAAAGGACCAATTTGACAACAGGATTTTAATAATCTTTGTTGTGTCTTTACTGTTACCACTCGTACATGCCCGTCTGGACCAGGGTGTAATTCTACGATACGGCCTAGGGACCAATGTAACGAGGTTTAGTTTCATTTTAATAAGGACCAATGTATTTAATTCTACTTTCGTTGAAGGATGTAACCATTTGGAACGTTGTTGCAATGTATTGAGGTACTCGTGCTTCCAACGTTTCCAAAAATCTGAATTCATTCGCTGAATCAATTGCCAACGAAAGCGTATTTAATTGTAGAGTAGATAAATCTGAATCGGGACAAGAAGCAAGGGGTTCCATTGTAAGAAATGCCGGGGTAAGTGGCGAGAGATCGTTTGGATCGGAGCTTTGAGCACAGATTGGTCGAGAATTTAATAGAGCTTGCGAAAGTTAAGTAGTTACTTCTTCGTAGGTTAATTTTTGGTCACCAATCACTCGATATAAACGTGACTTCACAGATTTTACAGCAGCTTCGCTAAGACCGTTAAAGTGTGAAGAAGCGGGGAATTAAGTGCCACAATTTGAAGATTTTCTGCTGCATGTTTTGACAATTCTTTTAATTGCGTATTAGCTCCGACAAAATTAGTGCCACAATCGCTATAAATATTAGAACAGCGACCACGTCTGGCCACAAATCGCCGAAATGCGGCTATGAAAGCATCAGATGATTAGTCTGAAGCAAGTTCAATATGAATTGCCTTGGTGGCACAACAGACAAAAATGCAAATATAAGATTTGTATACTTTGGCTCCTCGGTATTTGCCCATGGTTATATTAATGGGGCCAGCGTAATCTAGGGTTACGTGAGAAAAACATTTTAATTGAGATATGCGAAACGAAGGTAATTCGCCCATATATGGGGTGTAAGTTTTCGGTTTCGTGCGGAAACACCGGAGACATTTTGACAAGACAGATTGAATAGCACGACGTGCCGACAATATCCAAAATTGTTGGCGTGATAAGTATAAAACAGTATTTAATCCGGGGTGCAAATTTTCTTTATGAATATGCCACAGCCCTACTTTACTTAAGAAGCCATGAACAACCACTTTGCAACGCCGCAACCGGCAAGAGATTCAGATCGGTTTCCCTCGAGCGCGATGGGCCGTAATCCGGGTATCGAGGCGCGTATTTTTAAATTCATTTAAGGCTCGATTCAAAGATCGCGTAAATAGTATTGATATTTCCATTAAAATAATTAAATCAGTATAATAATTGAAAAAATAAATATATTTATATAATATTTAAACTCTAAAACAAATTAATTTATGTGCATGGTCAAGGCATAAGAACATGATGCTGTTGTAAAGGAAACAAGTGTAATTTAACATTTAGTTAGTAATTGTACTTAGTTTTAGTTTTGTTTATTTATTTATTAAATGTGTCTAGTTTCCTTTTTTTGTTTTTTGACTCAGCCTTTTCCGATTTTTCTGTGGCATTTTTGTTATTTCTTTTTTTAACATAATTATTTAAAAGAATGTTTGAAAATATAGAGCACATCATAATGAACATATTTTTGTTCTCGTTACCACAAATACATTGCGAGCATAAATCATTAAAGCCTTCATGTTGTCTAGTGCTTTAACTAGTTAGATCACACAGGATAGCTTTTTGATTTGCCATTTTGCAGTCATCTCGTATCAGGGTCATTAATAATTTTCTCAAAATCGCGCACATATGGAACAGAACGTTCTTTTCATTTCTGTAGGAACCTTTAAACCGCTACGTTGTAGACAATCAAGTATTCGTCGTCAATTGGTTTCCCTTACTTTCAACAAGAAAAGAAACACAGATGTTACAATTATTATATTTTTTTACAATTTTGTGGGCAGCATAACCGGCTATATAAATTTGTACCGATTTGTCAATTTCATATTCATTTAGGTATTCAGTTTCAAGTAAAAACAAAAATTTTCCAGTGTAATTATTTTGAGGTATTGTCCAATCAAGATCATTTTCCTGGATACAGCTGTCTCCTGTTTTTTTAATCTCAGCTAAGAGAAATTACCATCAGCAGCGCTTCTAAATATATGTTTGAGTCTAATTTTTTATCACATTTAAAATATCATCAAAGCTAACATTGTAATTACAACCCCGAGAGTCTGTATTTACCAAATCTTTTTCTAACTTTTCAGTAGTAAATTTACCTGGTAAAATATACGACAAATCAAATTTTGAAAATGAATAGTCAATTATTTCTAGTAAAACAGAGGTACTATGGCAAAGTGCAGAATAGGTGTGTCGTTTGTAAGGCGACCATTATTGTTTTCAAGTTTATGCCAAGCTTCAACCCAGGTAACAAATTTTCTAAAAATTAACAGAGAAATGGTCAATTTTAGAGATGGGATCGCAATACTCGTTTCATTTTATTTTACCCCTTAAAGTACTAGACTTGACAATATCCCACCAATGTCTGATAATTCAAGAAAAGATGCTGTTCTTTAAAACCAAAGTCATTTAAGCTCGATTGTTGAAAAATTACATATATTATCCGCAATAAAAACTTTTTTTGACGCACAAAATTGTTGAGATAAACTGTTTATGGTTAAGTTTAAAGCTTTTTTACAACGAGGTCCTTCTCCTGCTCATACATATACTTAACGTCATTATATTTTGCTGCCTAATCATCAAAATTGTCAAAATCTGGATAAACAAAGGTTTTATCTAAGTTTTTTAAGTTTCGCCAGTTATTAATTATGTTTTTTAAATAAATGCACAAAATCAAAGCTAGTAAATATTTTGCTTTCTGGTAGATCAGGGTTGGGAAAGAAGTTAAATTTTGCTTGTTATATTAGAAAACATGGATCGGTTAATTCTGTGGTTGTCAGTTTTGATATCTAGAACTTGAAACCCATTTTTTGGATCAATGAAGTACATTTTTAGTAATAGGAACCATTTCATTACCCTTTATATTGTGAACTGGTAGTAGTTTGACTATTTCAGAAAAGTTTCCAAAAGCAGAAACTATCATAAAAGCGAGAACGGTAGTGGCCAAAGAACTGTCATTTGAAGCTACACCTACAAGATTTTTTCCTCTGTTATCCAACCTTTTGGATATATAAATTTCATCAATTAATAGATTTACAATTTTTTCATTTGAATTCAAAGAGCATGATACAAAATTTAAGTAATTTGTGGTACTTTTGTCACAGTCTATAGTGTTATTAGGATGTGTAGTGGGCGATACCTCCATATTAGATGAAAGATATTGCAGATAACGTTTAGTTGGTAAGTTTATATAACCTCTCATCAAATTATAGGCGCAAGGAGAGATAGTATATAACATAAATGACATTATTATTGTTTCACTTGAGTAGTGTTTCTTTTTCAAAACCAGCAAGTTTAACTGATCAACCAAATGCCAATATGCTATAAATATCATCATATTCATTTGACTCATAGTGTCCAGACTCGTGTTCAGATGAAATAAAATTCAATGCTTCTTTTACTTCTTTAATCGCCTTGTTAAGAAAAGTTAGGTAACTTTGAGGATTATTCATCGATTCTGAACCTTTATTTTATAACGAGAAGTAAATTTTCTAGTTGGACCATCTGGTTAATTTCATGTCTATTGGAAAACCCCATTTTAGGTCATTAAAAGAGAGTTTATTATTATTTAAAAAAACACTTATTTGCATATCTGAACCTACTAAAATCTGATTCCCAATATTTACGCGGTTCATTTGTAAATCTGAAGGAAAATCTAGCGTATAAAAAAACTTTAGAGTCTTTCACAATTTTAATATTCCAAGATTCATTTAAAGTTATCTTATTTTTAAAATTTGAAGTCAAATCGTCAAAGTTTATAATTAGGTCAGAATTTTCAAAATCTTTATTTAATTGGTCACTTCGATCCTGCATTATCTTGGTTCTTTCAGCAGGACTTTTTCGGGAAACAGGGACTGTTTTTGAGAAGTAATGGTAAATTTGGAAAAATACTAGGCACTGCATTTAACTTAGTCTAGTTTTGGTAGGTACCTTTTGCATTGACCCATCTGGCAAGCGATAATCATTCTCTCTAATAATGTCACTTTCTACAAAATGCTTAGCGCAAACCACAGAATATTTTGAGGGTGACCATGACTGTCTAGGAATATTCCTAAGCCAATGGGCTTTAAGGTTTTCGTCCTTTGGAAAGGTGAAAACAGATACCGCTGGTTCTCCTGCATCAAGACAAGTTTTATAATTGGATTTGCACCCAGGCACACAACAAGGACTTGGCATGGTAAATTAATTAAATTGAGAAAATACCGAGAAGATTACCAGGAAAATAATAATAATAACAGTAACTAAATAGTATCTAATAAGCAGGCACCAAGTACCTATGCAACGCAATAACAAAAATCAAAACGAACGACAAAATTCCAAAATGTTGGGTATACCTACGTACTTACGGTAATTTCCAATGCTAATATTTGTTACTGTTTTTAAAAAATAACTAAAAAAATACCTACAAAATTAAAGCCAAACACGAATCATTAAAACACACTTTCAATTTTAATTATTTTTTTAAAAATCACCACCCACAAAATGTCAAGTTCATTTGCCGCCATTTACTTTAAGTACTTTATAACACCGGCACTTTTCACCCGCAGATATTTTTGTTTTTACGCAATGTCTGCGGAAAAAAACTGTCCCGGTCACTCACAAATCTCACACAGTAAGACCTTTTACAGGTTTAGTCTTTATCTTAACAATATTTTCTTTCAAAAAAGTTGTTTTATTCACAATAACACAACAGAGCAACAGGTCATTGAACGTAAATCATATGACAAAACAACAGCAAACGTGTGTCGATATATCTGAAGCCATAGTTGCCAGATTTCCTTGTTCACGGCTTGTTAAGTGAAGTAGGGCTGTTAATATGCTCAATAATAAGCTCTGTAAGTCTATGCGGTCGGGGTAAAAGAAGTGGGTGTTTAGCTTCGAAAGAAATATTAGCATGCCTTAAACGGCCGCCCACTCTGACAAGGCCATGCTTGTCAAGAAAAGGTGAGAGTTTGCGAAAAGGTTTAGGTAAAAGCTCATTATTTTTTAATTGGATAATTAAATTAGAAAATTGAACTTCTTCAGTTCTTAAGACTAAAATATTTAATGATTTTGTAATTCAATTGAAGATATTGGTCCAGAAAGCTTTGAATTTGATTGCGACAGTTGTGAATAAACCTAGAACAATAGGAAATAATTTTTGAATCTTAGGCAATGAAGAAATATTAAGAAGTAAGGTATCGATAAAAGTATTTTCAATTAGAGTTGATAAGACTATTTGTTTCTCTTGAGGTTTTTCTCTTGATCGATATAGGATAATTCCAAATCTTGTGGTAAAAACTGGTCAATTTTCCGCTCTGAACGAGCTAAAGTTAGCCACGATGGGTCGCTAAACCAGAGGAGATGATTTAATAGTTGTGCTGGGGTTAATCCGCGACTTGCACAGTCTGCAGGATTGTCTTGTGAGGTAACATGATGCCATGAAACATTTGGAATAGTTTCTTGAATATGGCTGACTCTGTTGGCCACAAAACTTTTCCAGCGATGGGGCGAACTAGAGATCCAGGCTAATACTACTTGTGAATCAGAATAAGCGAAAACTTGGTCAATAGTAATAAGAGAATATGTTTTTATAACAAAATCAAGAAGATTAGCGAGAAGGGTGGCTCCTAAAAGTTCCAACCTTGGAATACTTTGAGATTTAAGTGGCGAAATTCGTGATTTAGCTATAATTAGGGCAGTTTTGGTTTCATTAGTTACTAGCTCAATGCGAGCGTATACCGCGGCTGCGTAGCCACTCTCTGAGGCATCCGAAAAGCCATGTAATTCGCACCGGGTAATTTTATTAGGAAATATATATCTTGGAAATTTAATTTGTGATAAAGAGGGCAGTTCATTTTTAAATTGCGACCAGATATCAATAATATGTTGCTCAGGTTGGTCGTCCCAATCTATTTTGGAAATCCAGAGTTTTTGCATTAAATGTTTAGCAAGAAAAGATACTAAGGGATCAAATATTCGGGCGATATCAGATAAAATATTTCGTTTTGTACATGGTTTATCTGAGGGATGACAAACATAAAACATATAGTCAGAAGCAGGATCCCACTGTAGGCCCAGAAGCTTAATAGATAAAGGTTCTTCCTTATCAAATGAGATAGGTATTTGACATTCATCTTGCGAAAAAGATGATAGAAGTTTCGGATGGTTACTGGCCCATTTTCTGAGCTCAAAACCTGCAGATTTTAAAATTGTAATAAGATCCTTTTGTAAGGATAAGGCAACGTCTAGAGAAGGTGCGCCTGCGCAGATATCGTCAACAAATATGTCATTAAGAAGCAGGCCTCAGGATAATTTTTACTCTCCATTGAAGCTAAGTGTTGAATTGTACGTATTGCAAGAAAAGGGCTTGAAGTTACACCGAAGGTAACTGTATTCAAACGATACTCCTGAAGTGGTTCTCTGGGATCGAAACGCGGTAAAATTCTTTGGTAATCTCTATGATTTGGAGTTAGAAGTATTTGAAGATACATTTGTTTTATATGGGCCAAAAATACGATGGGATGAAAGCGAAATTTAAGAAGAATAGTGTTTATGTCTGGTTGAAGTTTTGGACCAGGTAAAAGAGTATCATTTAGACTTAAACCTTTGGATCCTTTACAAGAGGCATTAAAAACTACGCGTACTTTGGTAGTTGATTTATCGGGTCGGACCACGCAGTGGTAGGGAAGATAATTGACAAATTTTTAGACTCATCAGGCGAAATGAGACTCATATGACCATTTTGAGATATTCTTTCATAAAATCTGAGTAATTAGAGTATAATGTAGGGTTTTTAAGTAGACGAGATTCTAGGGAGTGAAAGCATCTGTATGTTACAGAGTATGTATCTCCGAGATCAGGCTCGGTGTGGCAAAAGGGACGAAACAATAAAACGACCAGAATTATTTCGAGTTACAGTATTTTGAAATATATTTTCACACTTCTTATCATCAGGTGAGAGATGCAATTTAGAAGGCAAAGATTCTAGCTGCCAAAATTTGCAAATATTTTGGTTAAGTGTTGATTCAAAGGAGATAAAATATGAATTTATTGGAGAAAATGGAGCTATTTTATTGTCAGTTTTTCCTAAAAGCACCCAACCAAAAACAGTTTCTATAGCAGTCGGTTGCCCTGGCTCTCCAGGTATTCGACCTGACCTAAGAATTTGAGAATAAAGATCAGCACCTAGAATCATATCAACCTGTGCAGGAGTATGAAAATGTTCATCAGCAAATTTTAAATTGGAAATATGAGTCCAGCCAGCACTGTTAATTTTAATTGATGGCATGTCTGAGCATAGTTTTTGTAAAACAAGTGCATCAAAATTAAAAGTAGGATCTGTTTTTCCAACAGGTCTTATCGTGCAATTAGATATACCATTAGTGGTAGATGATGACTTATTTACACCGATTATGGGCACATTCCATTGTTTTCTGGTAAGTCCTAACCGGTTTAAACAAGCTGATGATAAAGTTTGCTTGACTGGCTGAATCAGTACTACACGAATTACTTGAAAATTGCCTCTAGAATCGAGAATTTGGACTTTAGTAGTAGAAAGAAGCACTGTGCTTTGAGGAGTTACAGAAGAAAAGGCAGTACATCCACAGTTTACAATTTCATTTTCAGATACAGAAGTGCAATTAGTGTTTTGAGAAACGGGTTGATTATTTTGCGAAACATTATTATTTTGAGTATTTGTTCTAGATAATTCGATATTTTGTTGAAGAAGCAACAAGGTGTGATGACGTAAGCTACAGATACGGCAATTGAATGTTGAAGGACAATCTTTAAGTTTGTGTGATAAGCGGAGACAATTTACACAAGCATTGTTTAGCTTTACATATGCAAAACGCTCAGAAGGAGTTTTAGTTAAAAATAGAGAACATTGCGACAAATTATGGCTAGTTTGATTACATAAACTAGTTTACAGGGACAGAAGTATTTCTTGAATATATATTTTTATTATTATTAGAGTGAGCTGGGTGAGTTCGAGCTGAATTTGAAGCATTTGCAAATAAAGATTGGTCATTTAGGTTAGAACTAGAGTTATTTGAAAAATTGGCTGAAAAGGTTGGATTAATCGAGTTACTAGAAGTATTTGCCATAAACTTATAGGAAGCGTGATTTTTTGAGTTAGAATGTGAGGAGAAATTTTGACTTTTACAATTATGTTGATTATTGGGAAATGATTTTTGATATGACTTTTGTGATGGTATATTCTGAACAGATTCTAATGCTCTGCATTGATTTTTCAAGAAAATTAGACAGATTTTGGTATGTTGGAAGCTCAATCTTGCTAGGCTCTATCTCAAATGCTGTTCTTGTGGCCGAGTCTAACCTTTGAAGCAGCATATTAAAAAGAACAAAGCACCATTGATCTGTCGGAAAATTTAAAACTTTTGATGCAGCAACATTTTCCTTAAAAGTATCTAAAAGGTTACGTAAATCCTTAGCAATATTTATCTTTAAAAATGGTGCGCTATTTAACGCGTTCCAATATGTTGAGGCTAAAATTCTTTTATTTTGATAACGATCTGTTAAAGTTTTAAAGGCTATGTCATAATTAGATTCTGTTGTAGGAATAGATTTAATTAAATTAAGTGGCTCATTTTTCAGATATGATATTAAGTAATAAAATTTTTGAATTTTTGCTAAGTTAGAATTATTATATACAAGTGACAAATACATATCATAAAAAGTGGGCCAATTTTTTAAAGTACCATCAAAACAAGGAATTGTCAACTTAGGTAACTTAACATCAGGTTGACTATTATTTTAAATTGAAACAAAATTAGTATGATTATTAGAATTGGGAAAAAGTTCAAAAAATATTTGCTTTGTTTGAAAATAAAATTCATCAGTGTCTTTTCTAATAGCATCATAAGTGGAAAAATCTTCATCTGATTCGACAAGTCCTATTATATCATTGTGAATGCTTTTAAAATCATCATAAAATTCATCTAATCTTTCAAACTTTGACTGAAATAAACAACTTTGACTTGGATCGGCTTTAGCTTTTGAAGCTGCTACATAAGCTTCTGAAATTCGATTTACAAAAACTTTTCTTTTTTGCGACAATGCTTTAATATCACTCATTTTTAAAATACTTGAGAACAAATTATATTTTGTAAAACGTTAATTAATTAAAATATGTAATTTAAAAAATATTAATAAGTTATTGATGAGAAATATATAATTATTAATTTAATTATTTAATTATTATTATTTATTATTAAATCAATGATATTGTTTTTATTTCTAAATTATTGAAAAAGTTTAACTTTAAAAATAAACAGAATTTGACTACCTGTTATCCGCAAAATGTAAACAACTTCAAGTAAAAGGGATTTCGTTTTTGTGAATATTCACTTAAAAATAGCAATAATTTTTGTTTGCTTTTTCACTTTTTAATTTGAAGCAAACTTATATCACGCCTGTAAACCAATAAATTAAACAAGAAACACCATTATTTATTGTGCGACTGTAAGAAAGGAAATAACGATTTTATTTTAATATTACAGAAAATATTTTCAAAATTAAACTGAAAATGTAAACAACTATAATTTTAGACAGTACCGGTCAAAATCAGCAAAACTTCATGTGACCGTTTATTGGCTTATGAGAAAATCGATCGCGATAGAATGACGGCGCATGAATCTACTGAGTCGTATCGATCACTGTTTATAACGGCTAACAGCAGGAATTGGAATTTAAATATGGCGAATAATTTTTGGAAAAATAAATTTAATTTTGAAAATTATTTTTTTATTTTTATTAGTAAAATCCGGTAGAAGGATCAAAAATGTTTGTGAATTTAAAGAGAAATTTGAATCTATTAGTTTCCTTCGATAACACGGGACTGTAAACGTGTTATTAATATTAATTTAAATCAGAAATAAACCGAACCATACATCAGTCAAAAAAGTAATGGCGGCACCTTACCTAGATTTGTAGTCTTTCAGCTCAGGAATGTCTCTTTCAGCTTCAGGGATCCCTGTATTTTGTCACCATCGAGTCCAACAACGGCACTATAATTTTGTGATTTAAAAAGTCTTACATGTGCGAAATTAAATTAGCGAAAATAATTGCGAAATTTGGAGACTTTAAGATTAACGACTTGCACTGTCGGAACCCAGTAACGAAGTGGTACTTCTCATTTTCGTTGGGGCGCGCAGCTCGGAGTGCCCAATTGAAAGTGTATGGTTTTGTTTTATATAAAAGAGATTTGAAATTTACTATTAAATGAATTATTGAAAACTAAGAGGTACACAAACAAAAAATATATATATATATATATATATATATATATATATATATATATATATATATATATATATATATATATATATATATATATATATATATATATATATATATATATATATATATATATATATATATATATATATATATATATATATATATATATATATATATATATATATATATATATATATATATATATATATATATATATATATATATATATATATATATATATATATATATATATATATATATATAATATATATATATTAATACCTTAGTAAATTTAGGTTCCTAGAAAAAATTCTATTAATAACATCTTAAATCCCAATTTTTTTTGTCAAATTAACTTATTATTCACTTATAGTTCAATAGCCCTAGCTAACCAACCGCTAGGTTTATACCCATTTCTCTATATAATTCTTTTTTATTATTATTTATATTTTTAATTTAAATATCTTGGATAATACCTTCAATTTACACAAATTGTTGGAATAAAAAAATTGTTTTAAACCACTTATAAGCTTTTTTGGGGTTGTTTGGCTATCGTGTTTTCCTAATTTTGTTTGTTTACTGCCATTAGCAAATTTATCTTAAACAAATTATAAGTGTGTAGAAGTAAGCTTTAAAAATGCATTGTAACTTCTAAAACCTAATAAGTCTTTAAAATTATTTGTTGTTATTTTTAGGTAAATCGCGTTTATGCTAAATCGGATTTATTTTCGGCACTACTGCGTTTTGTTTGTTGTTATGAGCAAACAAATTTGTACCACAGATATATAGCATACAAACTAATTCTATTTTCTTAAACATGTTTTTTGGTTACTAAAGATCCCGAAATAACAAACAGAGAAAAATATTTTAGAAAAAAAGTAAAAAAATTGCGATTACAATCGAAGAAAAATAAATATTCTTTCTTTAAAGTTTAGTTCAAAATCACAAAAAAATGCATTTTCCGTAGTATGTTCAACAAAGTTGGTTTAATTTGATCTTTCCGTTAGCTACATGATACACACATTGTCAAAATATTTAGGTATTTAATGATCTAAAAACAAAAAATAAATAAATAAATAAATAAATAAATAAATAAATAAATAAATAAATAAATAAATAAATAAATAAATAAATAAATAAATAAATAAATAAATAAATAAATAAATAAATAAATAAATAAATAAATAAATAAATAAATAAATAAATAAATAAATAAATAAATAAATAAATAAATAAGTAAATTACCAACATACTTTCGCCAGAATTTGAAAAAAAGTTAGTATCCATTTTAAGTAAAAATTTTCGGTAATGCAGATATAAATGAATATTTTTTTTGGTGATATCTACATTAATTTGTATTTTTGTAACAATTTTAAGGGCGGTTATTTTTTCTATTAGCAAGAATAAGGATGTTTATTAAATTAATGTTGGTCTGTGTTGCCAAAGTTTTTCGAGCGTATTAAGTGTGGCAAATTGTCTATCACTTCATGGCCCTGTTAAAACTTTTTTTACATCAGTTACACACCCAATTTTTAATAAAAATTTATTGTATCGTGCTTAAAGTCATTGCAAAATATCACTTGTTATTTATGATAAACTGCCTACTTTATCATTTCAACAACTACTAAATAAAATTTAAGTATAAAAGTATAAACGAAATGCAAATCTTAAACCAAAGTTTACAACTGACGTTTCTTAAAAGTTTTATTTAATTTTTTTTATTTTTATTTTTTGATCTTTTATTTCACTTATTACTAAATCATTTAATTTAGGCTTTCGTGGCCAGTGCTTAAACAAAAAGAATTTTTAGTCGGGCTTAAAGGCCGGCGTTGTTGAATTTCTTTCTGATGTTTTGCTAGCACGAGTAGCAAGCTTCTTCGGAGTCTGCAACCAGCATCGGAGATGGAAGGATCTTAGAAGAAGCTTGCTACTCGTGCTAGCGAAAGCCAGAAAGAAATTTTAGCCAACGACGGACTTTAAACCTGATTAAACAAATCTTTTTGTTTACTAAATTAGTAACATTTATTGACATCTTATGTATATACAGTGCCTACATATTTAAATATTCTATTTGCTATTTTAAATAATTAGTCCTTTAAATTTAGACTAAATTAATTAAATTAAAAATGACTAACGACTTGTGCTATCCAAAGTAGGTTTAAGTTTAAGTCATTAAAACAATTAGGATTACTATACATTTTCTATTGCATATAATGCAATATATTCTATGATAAAATATCAATGCTTCTTGGTGGTTGCCTTTTTATTAATGATAATAACAAAGAATCGGGTAATGTCTCGATTTATAAACGTTTGTTACCAAAGAGAATGGAACAGGGAGAAAATAATCCCTAATTCGAGAAGTACTACAATTTGAATCAAGAGTTCCAGGATTTCACGTCAGCGCACTACCACACCAAATTTAAAAATCGGCAATGCGAAATCCCGAAATCATAGTTCCTGTAAGTTGACAGCCGGACTGGTAGAAGTTCTAAGATATTTACCTGATAATATTAAACCACACACAAAACTATTACGTTGGAAGTGCTTAGAGCATATACTGCAACTCCTAACAAAAATGAAATGAAAATTTTACAGGCTGAAAGAGGTCGCTTAACACGCTGTATCACAATTCGCATGTTTAAGCCACTTTTTAATGGATGAAGGTACGACAACTGTTTCTTTTACTTTTTTTATTCTCTTAATTTGTTACTTAGAAAATGTGCTTACATTGAGTCAATTGATGCATTTTTCTTCTAACATTACATACAATTGATAACATATATGTAATTGTTTTAATATAAATTGTTAACGGATGAAAAAAATCGGTTTTTAAAATATAGTTTTTATATTTTGATCAAACGTTCTTGTTTATACAGGAGGCGACAAGTCACTCGCAATGAAAATCTTTTCTCTTTTTCGTTGTGTTTAAAAGTTAAATCAAAAGAAAATATAAAATTGCAATATTTAGGTATTTCCTTATATATGAACAAATACATATATGTTATCTGGCTTAAAAGCATCCATTTAAGCTTTAAATTTTTATCTCCTAGCTACATATATGTACATAAAATGTTTAGTAATTAAAATAATACAAATTAAAAACAAAACCTTATAATGATATAAAATTGAACAAAATATAGCTCTGAAAAATAGACTCGATGGTAAAATTCCCAACCAAACAAAAACATTGTTTCCATTTTAGGTATTCTATTTACTATTGTTTAAAAATTTCTTGGCAGCTTGATTCGTTGAAGCCTGCGAAAGATAAAGAAGAATCGCGGTATAAACTTTCTCTCTCGTTTCATTATGCTGATTGATCGGTGAGGAGGGCCAACTAATCAGCATGCAGAACGGGGTATATACCCCAAGAGAAAGGTTATACTGCGATTCTCTTTCTCTCTGACACGCTTCTTTGCACTGCCGAGCGCAGGGCTGCCTCAAGTAGCTATACGCTCAAAGTTGAAAACGTATACAACTCAAAAACACACAACACAAACTCAAGAAAATTTAATAAGAACAACCTCGGCAGCAGACATGCCTATTTTAATCAAAATAAAAATAACTCCACAGAGACGGTGGTTCCAGAGGAAAAAAAATTGATTCGGTCTACAACAATTTAAGAAGTATTCGTCCAACTAGTGTAGAGTCAGAACGAACTTTTCTTCATCAGGTTACTTAGATAATCATTTGCGGTCAAGATGAGTGATAAGAGTTTCGACACGTTGCTGTTGTTTTTGCGTTCCCCTTACCTCACTCCACCTAAGATATAATGGCTGTACTAAAAAATATATAAAAATTTAAATATGCATTTGGTTACTTTAAAAAAGGTTTAATGCGGGACTTAAGTCAGGAGAGCTGCAAAGATTTAATTTTGATAAATAATTAAATTATAATAAATATAAAATATTAAATTTACCTTGATTTCGTTTGTTAGGAGTTTAGCAATGGTAAAGTCTATTCCTAATTTTTATTGGAGCTGATTAGTGATTAGTTTTTTTTGGTAGAGTTAATTAGATATTTTGTGTTTACAGGTAGTGTAGGCACTCTTATGTTTTTTTATAATAAATAGCTACTGTGGTAATTTACAGAGACTAGATAAAAAAAATATACAGGGTGTTAAAAGTATGATGCTTACTATTTTAATGGGCGATAGTGGGGCTCAAAACAAGTCAAAAAAGCCAAAAACACATCGGTCAAAAGTTATTTGTTTTCAAATTATGGGTTTTCAAAATTTAAAATTTAAACATTACATACAATTGATAACATATATGTAATTGTTTTAATATAAATTGTTAACGGATGAAAAAAATCGGTTTTTAAAATATATTTTTTATATTTTGATCAAACGTTCTTGTTTATTCAGGAGGCGACAAGTCACTCGCAATGAAAATCTTTTCTCTTTTTCGTTGTGTTTAAAAGTTAAATTAAAAGAAAATATAAAATTGCAATATTTAGGTATTTCCTTATATATGAACAAATACATATATGTTATCTGGCTATAGATATTTATTTACATTGTGACGCCTGGTGCATAAGAGCTGCGAAACTTATAAAAAAAAAAAAATAGAAAATAATAAAATTACTTTTTACAATTTATTTTCATATTTAATTTGAAATTCAATTTAAGTAAAAAACAATAAATTATTGTTTGGCCTATTTCCCATTTTTTTTGGACTATGCAGCTCCGCTGCTCTTATGCAGAGCCTCCCCTGTGGAAAACGTTTTTTTTCTTCTATTTTATTTAGGGTTTTATTTGTAATTAAAAAATATTTGTATTTACCAGAGAATTAAACTGTATTAAACTTCCTTTTTTATAGCACAACTTATTATGTTTTAAAACAGCACTTTCTTATTTTGCTAAAAGAATAGAAAATATCTAATTATTTAAAAAAAGAAACAGCTACATTTAAGTTTAAATAAGTTGCTCCAAATATCATTCTCTAGTTTCTACACAAGCCTCATTTCGATGAACCCAGTTTTTGCGTACTTTTAACACCCTCCTTCTCTGCCTAATTAATTCAGCCCCAATAAAAATCCAGGTAGTAAAGCCTGCACATGTTGGTGGTAGGGATAAAGTAGATTTTCCCGTAGTGTCCTGTAAGCTGTGGTATGTGATAGGTTTACTTTGCGACCTAATGTACTAATACCAGGATTTTCTTCCACAATTTTAAAAATCCGTTCCTCTAGTTCCACATTTATGTTTTTCCCAGGTCCTCTATTTAGATTTCTCGGTTGAACACATCCCGTTTTTAAAACTCTTTGGTACGCCGGCACTATGGTTGTCCCAAATGGATGTAGCCGTCGCGGAAATCTTTTAGGGTAAATTTGAGCTGCTAGAATATCATTTTGGTTTGCCTCGCCGTAAATTAATAACATCTTGCCATATTTTTTCGATTTGAAAACATCTTGACCTACAACGGACAAAAATATCGCCACCAGTACGCACAATGCATGACAGCACGAGGCTTCCGGGTAGCGCTGTTGCCGATTGTTTTTTAAATTTTTAACTGGGGTAAAAATTATAAATATTTTATTTCAATTACAGATTAAAACTTTTAAACATTGTTTATTTTACTAGGAAATAAATCTACTGATAAGCGATTAAAACAAAACTTTTCAAAAACAATTGCTTCCAAAGTTTGTAACTTTCATATCGTTTAGACAAAAATCTGTCAAGTTTTGACACATATGTCATAAAAACTTTCTGATTTGTTTTGAGCTCCCCTATCGCCCAATAAAATCGTGGTCATCATACTTTTACACCCTATATTATTGCTTACATATAATTATGTTTCCGATATTGACTATTTTGGCTTTGATCTAAAGGGGTATTTTAGTCTAGAAAGTCGAAAAAATCAAAACAAAAATTTTTCATATTTCGATAGTTTAAATATTTAAAAATATCTTTTTAAAATTATCGAATTTTGAATTATTTTTTAAAGTTATAGCTAAAGTTGTTGTTCGGCGCCATGAAGCTAGAATCGAAAGTTCTGAGTTAAAAGCTTAAAGTGCTTCAAAAGAAGAAAGAAGTGCCCGTCTTTAGTATTTTAATATTGTGATATACTAAGAACATTCTATCACCACAAAAAAAAAATTAAGCCAAATCGCCGACCCTAAGACTGTGCCGTGTCCTTGTTAGTGAGATTAAACTGACTTTTTTAAAACACTCCGCAATAAATGTCAAGCGCAAAAAGTCACAAATTGTTCACTTACTTTTGGTTGCTATGACATTTTGCATAATAATAAATAAACAAACAAAACAATTAGACTTACTTTAAACAAAATGAAAACTAAATAAAGCGAACAATAAGACCGAAACAGAAAACATCGTAATTCAGAATGCAAATTTATTTCAGGTTATTTTATGAAAGAAAGTTCGTATAAATATAGGTTAAAAATGTATTGGTTTTTAAATTCAGAGTGTTATTTTTTTAAATCTAGGTTTTTTAAAAATCCTATAATTTTTCGTATTTATTTGTAGTAATAAAGGGCCTTAACCAAAATAAAATGATTTAGTTTATTAGAGTCACCAAAGATATTGATTAAAAAAATGTACGTCACTGACTTTAATTAAACTTAAATAGTTTTTTTTTATAGATAAGGAAACCAAAAATGCAACTTTTTTGTCTCCTAAATTTTCATCGTGATTATCTTCGTTTACGAGATAAAAAATTAAAACCATTTTAGTAAATATCCATTTATCAGACAAATACATTTTGAAACATTCCAGGAGTATCACAACATGGCTAAACTACCGAGCAGAAACAAATATTTAACAATAAGGATTACCTCTTACCAAAACTTACAAAAACTGTTGAAAATGACCATGTCCGGTTTTAATACAAGAATCCAATCTTGATTGGCGACCTCTTTTAAAAACGATAAATTCGTTTTTAATTAAAATATATTCAGCAATGATTTGATATCTTAGGTCCTTTATATTTTCCGATGTAATAGCGTAGACAGATCTTTCGGAGGAAAAAATCAAAGAAGTTTAAAGTCGGCGATCGTAAAGGCCATAAGTGAGGACCACCTAGGTCGTATGTTTATATCGTTATGTATGCCCAATTTTTCCTTAAATTACTTCGAAAATACCCTGTTAATTTATAAATTATATTTAAAAAAATATTAACATAAATCCAATACCTATAACATATTATTATTATATGTTAATGAATAAAAAAATGCGCGCACCTTTCTAAGCCTCTTAAACCATCTTAGATACTGCTTTTATAATTGTTTTCACAAATAATCTTTTAATAGTTGGCTTGTGGCCCAATACCTCCTAAAAAGAGAGATATGAAACTTTTCGACTGCAGATATCTCGAACATAAGAAAAGCCCTAATTTAAACACTTTTTCCCTTTGGTTTCAAACAAAAAAAAAACGAACATATTAACAGATATTATATGCACTGCACAATAGAAATAGGATTGTTGGAGCTACAGATCTATTTAAAAATTATTTTTTCGTTTATTGCCATAAAAGACTTTGTTTTGAGAAGAAGCTGACAACAAAAAATATATTATTAAAGGAAAGTAGTGTTAATCGTTAAAATGTAAATTGTTAAAAAAATAGTGTTATTCGTTGAAATTTTTTAAGCCTCTGGAAGAGAAGAGTTGACTTATTTACAGATAAAAAATATTGAGGTTGCTACGTCGTTTATTATAATCACCATTTTTAATACAAAAAACAATTTTTTCGAAATATTTACAATATTAGAGAGATATATGAGCAGTAAGCTTGTTTAACATTTTTTTTGTAAATATGTAAGCCTATGTCCATCTAGCATCGATCACAATCGATTTATCATCGCGTATAGAAATTTTAAATGCACTACACAACTTCGGAATTATCCTGTTAATTTTAAAATTAAATTTAAAACAATATTAACGTAAATTCAGTCCCTATAACAAAGAATGGTTTTTAAAATAAAAAAAAAACTTTTTTATGTTAATGAATAAAAACATGCGCGCACCTTTCTAAGCCTCCTAAATTAGAACCTAAAAATGTCACATGTAAATTATAATATTTTTTATGACTTTCGAATGGTCTCCTTTTATACTCTGTGTAACCCGTATTGACAAAAATTGACTACAAGATGAAGCAATACATTGTATTGCTTCATCTTGCCGTGGTTTCGTGTATTAGGTCCCTTGCTGGAGGCACAGTCCTTACAAAGTCTGCACCAGTTTTTAACATCGGCACGACTTTCAGCCAGTAGAACCTTTCTCGAACCTTTTCAATAGTCTTCATAACTTTAAAATGGTCAACTCCTATACCATTGTGCAAGGCTTGCAATACTTCTGGAATCCCTTTGGTTGGTAGAATTGTTTGATAGGTATGGCTTTTGCCGTCAGAACTTTCCCAGACTCTTTTCAATAGGCCATCTCTCATTATTAAATACTCCCATAGGGCCCAGTACCATTTATATCTCGGAGACTCTGAACCTATTTTCTGATATGGGGGTCGTGCTGAATTTTCTGTCCTCAGATCAGGATTCTTTTGTTGTTCTTTTGCGAGAATTTTAGGGTACCAATCTTCAGAGCACTGAATGCGTGTTCTTCGGCAGTGAAATTCGTCAGGATTTTCTTGTTCTTCACGTCTATGTTTACAATCTGGGCAAGGTCTTCTTAATAAAGCGTCAGCATTTTTTTGGTTTAATCGTCTTCGATGTTCAATTTTAAAATCGTATTCCTAAACACGTTGTAACCATCGTGCTATCTGGCCTTCGGGATTCTTAAACTGAAGCAACCATTTGAGTGAAGCATGGTATGTCTTCAGGTGAAGTTTCTGGCCATAAAGGTACTTATAAAAATGTTCCAGAGATTTGACGATAGCTAAAAGGTCTTTCTGTTCACACAATAATTTCTTTCGATGCAAGAATCCAATCTTGACTGGCGACCTCTTTTAAAAACGATTAAGCTGTTTCTAAATAAAATATATTTAGCAATAAGTTAATATCTTAGGTCCTTCACATTTTCCAATGTAATAGCACACACAGATCTTTCGGTGGCCCCACAGGAAAAATCCAGAGAGTTTAAAGACGGCGATCATGCAGGCCATAAGAGAGGGCCACCTAGGCCGTATTTTTATATCGTTATTTATGCCAAATGTTTCCTTAAATTTTTAAAAATACTTTGGAATTGCCCTGTTGTTTTGAAAATTATATTTAATAAATGTTGACATAAATCCAGTACCTATAACGAATAATGGTTTTTCAAATAAAAATCTTTATTTATGTCAATAAATAAAAAATAAGCGCACCTTTCTAAGCCTCTTAAATTATAACCTAAAAATGTCACATGTAAAACCTAATTTTTTTTATGGCTTTCGAACGGTCGTCCTTTTATACTCTATAATCAGTATTTTCAAACATTGACTATTTTTGCAATAAATTACAAGCTTTTAACCACGTACAATGCATAAGTTTTAAAACCGTAATAACGGTTCATTAACCAGTATCATTGTTTTTAACAAACCGCTAAAAGCGATTTGTTAGCGAGGGCGGATAACTATTTTACGTTGGCACTTTTAAATTATTATAATGCATAAAGTTTAGCAATTTGTCTTTTTAAATCTGTCCGCTGAGATATTTTTAGGCCTTAAATTGTAAAAGTGTTAAGAGTAATGGTCTAGTTAAAAACAAGTATTTCGTTTTTTGCCATAAAAAGAATTTGCTTTGAGAGTCCCTTTTCAATAAATACGTATGGTATTTAATTAATTTTATAATATTATTACCAATAATATTATTAATATTATACTTTCTTATTTATTAAGTAATATTAATTATTTCCGTATGACTGTCTGTATGTCTGTCTGTGGTCAATATGTCGGTCAAACCAAAAGTGACACAATACAAATGCAAAGGTCAAACAATGCATATTTATGTCAAAGACTGAGGTATCAAATTTTATTTTTTTTCCTTAAAATATAAAAAAAATGATTACGTCTGTGTAACACCCGGATACATAGCCGACACTGAAAAAACTATTTAAACCACAACGTTTGATAAACAAAAAGACAATATTAAATTTTGCAGTAGCTAGATGTAGCCTAAGTTAATAATCGCATAATAAAACAACAAATAATGATGAAATAAACAGTGTACATATTTTGTTTTCAACCAAACTCATGCAAAAGACATAGTAAATTGACAATTCTTATTTGTAATATATATAGGACGTAATACGATTATGCACTAAAATTAAATTAAAAGTAAGTTAATTTTTTTTAGATATATTACGTAATATAACCCCGCTGACATAAAAGAAAAAAAATAGATGCATTAAAAATATTTTTTCTACAAACATGTTAAAATTTGGAATTTTAACACTATCTAAATGCCTAAAAAATGTTACTTTAAAGCACTAGTGCCTTAAAGTAACATTTTAAAGCACTGGTGTTAAAAGTAAAATGTCAAATGTTAAATGGTAACTGTTTTGAATTACTGACTAATCAATGAGGATTGATCATATTCCTTTTTAAACCATTTATTTTACAAAATAATAGCAAAATTTTACAAAAATTGTCGAGCGATTTTACAGGTACATCAAAACCGGCGCTTTTTTAAAGCGAGCTCTGGTCCGGCATTGTTGCCAAGTCATATCATACAAAAATTGACGGAACATGCCGCCCGCCTTGAAAGGAGCGTCACTAACTTCAGCGGTGCAACACGTGATTTTGCACATAAGAGATGTGACGCATGCTTTCCTGTTGACATGGAACATCTAAGGTAAACACAGCATCCATAAGCCTTCATAGATGCGTCGCTAAACCCGTGAAGCTCAATGCTAATATAACAAGATATTTTCGCATGTCTTAGTATTGTAATTTTATTTATGTCCATAATGTTGTTGTAAAATCTTATCCAACTTTGAAGAACATCAGAAGGAAGATCTTGGTCCCATTCCAATTTTCGTTTCCATAAATCCTGCATTATTAATTTCGCCCTTATGACTATTGGCCCAAGAAGTCCCAAGGGGTCATAAATCTGACATATTACAGAAAGGATACTTCGTTTGCTCCATTGATGTGGCTGCACATTTATATTATAACGTATAATGTCGTTTTTGCATCCCAATTATTCCCAATGTCTTATTTTGATCTCCAATTTCAAGTGTAGATACGTCTAAATCATTGTTTATTCTAAATTGTTTCATAACTTCCTGATTATTGCAAAGCCATTTTCGTAGTTCAAATCCTGAACTTGATAACACCCCTGAGATATCCTTCTGAATTTTAAGAATCTCTCTTTAATTGTCAGATCCTGTTAAGAGATCATCCATATAGAAATCTCTCCTTATAATCTTTGCTATTAATGGATGATTGATTTCATTATCCACAGCAACTTGCAATAATGACTTTACGGCAAGATATGGAGCCGAAGCTGTTCCATATGTTATAGTGTTCAGTTCGTAGCATTTAAGGTCTTTGTCAGTTCTGCTCGCCATAATATCTTCTGATATTTACGTTGTTCCTGGTGAATCAGAACTTGACGATACATCTTTGAAATGTCACTACTAAGAACATAAGTATATGACCTAAATCTCACCAAGATGAGAAATATGTCCTGCTGCAAAGAAGGGCCAATATACTGCACATCGTTAATGGATAGTCCCGAGCTTGACTTGGCAGATCCATCAAACACCACACGACACTTTGTGGTTAGGCTTGACTGTTTTACGATGGCATGATGTGGCAAGAAATACCCTTCGTAATCATCTATGTTAGCTTCTGACATATGACCCAATTCTAGGTATTCTGACATAAATTCGGTATATTGCTTCTTTAAATCAGGATTTTTACTAAGTATTTTTTCTAATAAATCAAATCGGTGTAATGCCATGGTGCGAGAGTCTCCTAACTCTTCAATAGTATCCTTGAAAGGAATCTTTATAATATACCTTCCTGAACTATCCTTTGAAACAGTATTCTTAAAATACTCCTCACAATAAATTTCTTCCTTGGAAAGAATCTTATTATTTGACGAACCTACGTCTTCAAGTTCCCAGAACTTAACAATTTTGCTATCCATAGACTCAATAGTAGTATTGAGGTTCAGGCAAGTAATAGACTCTTTTATCCAATGAATTCAAATATAAATTTCCGGCAAGAACCCAACCAAATTCTGTATTCTGTAGGACAGGCATTCTTGAGCCCATTTTTTTACGTCCAGAAATCAAAACTGTCCAAAATACACTTGAACCTAACAATAAATCAATATCGTCAGATAGATAAAAGTTTGGGTCAGCCAACTCTAAGTCAGGTGGAATTTCCAAAAGTTGTCTATTGAATGACTTAATAGGTAAATTTCAGTAATTCGAGGAATCACTAAGCATTTTATATCGTTACTGTAATTTCTATAACAGGATTTTATCGTCAGTTTTGTCTCATTATTAATCTTTGTCAAAGCCTCCCCTACTCCTTTAATAACATGGTTTATTTTTGAGCATTCCAAATCTAAGCTTTTACACAATTTTTCTGTCACAAAATTAGACTGTGAACCGCTGTCAAGCAATGCGCGACAAATTACAGACTTATTTCCATTCATTACACAAACACGAACCGTCGACAATAAAATCTGAGAATTATCTGCCCACAGTGACGTCGATACATCATCTTCCTGAGTGCCATCTTGATTTGGCTGATGGGGGTTATTTCCACCACCGGTTGATTGAATCGAACTAAATTCACTATTTGAATAATTTAAATGTAACAAAGAATTATGCAACTTATGACACTTTAAACACTTTTGCATCTTACACTTCCATGTAGGATGAGAGTCCCTAAGGCAATTTAAACATAACTTTAACTTTTTCACAGAAGAAAGCCTATCATCAACATTTAATTTCAAAAATGACTCACATTTATAGATGGGGTGATCCTTTTGGCAAAAATAACATTTTAACCTACCGTCAGTAACAGCAAAACTGCGGCTACCTGAAAATCCCGAGTAACGAAATTTACCCTTATTTGTTTTCTCTTGACAACTAACCTCCAGTTTTTCTAACATGTCACATTTTTCTTTTAGAAACAAATTCAAGTCTTGAATAGTGGGCAACTCTTGTTGATATTTAAAACTCTCCCACTCCCTTCTTGTGACACTGTCAAATTTATTACCTATAATATATATGACAATACAATCCCACGTATCTGTCTGTAACCCTAGACTTTTCAAGGACCTCAAATGCTTTGTGACATTATCATATAAATTTCTCAGCTCTAAATGAGATTCTTTTGTAAGTGCAGGGTACTCGAAGATCGCTTTTAAGTGATTATGAATTATTAGCTTTTTATTCTCAAAGCGTTCTTCGAGCATCTGCCATGCTATAGCATAATTGTTAGACGAAACCTCTATAGATTTAATAATTTGCTGAGCATCCTTTTCCAATGAAGAGCGTAAGTAATAAAATCTCTGAATATCTGTTAGCGCAGTGTTATTGTGGACCAAGGCCAGAAACGAGTCTTTAAACTCCAGCCATGTGTCATAGTGACCATTAAATGTGGGCAATATAATTGGGGGTAATTTAACCAAACTCTGCAGGTTACCAGTATGACTATTATTACTACTACGTACACTAACATCAGATGCATTCCCTGCCGTATCATTATTTCTGGCATCCCGACATAAACCTTGCATAGAGGCAACAAGCTCAAAATAAGTCGACTCAAAATTGTCGGCCTCGTCATCATCTATTTTCTCTATTAATTCAATTTGTTGCTGAATTTCATGAAACTCATCCCAAATGGGAGTTACCTTGTCTAAACGTATTTCTAATTCTGATATTAGTTTACTACTCAAATTTTCCTTATCTAATTTATCAAATTGATTTTTATATCTAGTCAATTTGCCCTTAATCTGTCCCCTTTTTGCCTTTAACCCTTGTAATTCTTCAGCCATTGCGAACTCAAGCAAAGAACATATCAAATTTACTTACCAATGGTGGTAATCGCTAAGCACCGGCCGTTGTCTTTAACCTTCAATTTTCTACACAGCACTGGGCGCCATAAACAGTTTTCCTTTTCACTAGTTTTTCCGGTTGAATCATCCGTCTCGTAGGACCAAAATGTTTTGAATTACTGACTAATCAATGAGGATTGATCATATTCCTTTTTAAACCATTTATTTTACAAAATAATAGCAAAATTTTACAAAAATTGTCGAGCGATTTTACAGGTACATCAAAACCGGCGCTTTTTTAAAGCGAGCTCTGGTCCGGCATTGTTGCCAAGTCATATCATACAAAAATTGACGGAACAGTAACGTCCACATTTATTTATTTACTAACATTTATCTTAGTTAAACAATTCAAACAACTTAAAAAACAAATTCGTTCTGCAGTTTTAGGATTCTCCGGTGAATTGAACAGAAAAAGCTTTCCAAATCATCGCTTTTTTCTTAAAATACGCAAGGAATATATTTTCGGTATATTTTCCAGCAACACCTTTTTCCTAACACCAATTCATAAACTTATTGTAGGCAATATTATATTGTATACGAGATTTCCTAGGCAGTAAATCCAGCGATGCTCTACTGGGCTCCTTATCTATCTCTTTAAATGGATCGATGCAACCAATACTTTCTTTCATATTTTCTTCCATTTTAAGTTGGTTTTAAGTAAAAACTAAAACAAGCTAAAACTGACAGGATGTATCAAATTTAACCCTTCGCCGGTCGCGCAGCGGTACTCTGTGCCGCAATCTAAGATTATTTCATTTTTCTCCCAGTTTATTCGCCCGACGCCCCTGGCCGTCTAGGTATGCACCAATGGCTATTATTAGAAACATGTGACATGCACGGTTTTTATTATGATATTTCTGTTAGTATGTTTTGAGGCGTCAAATTAACCAGTGCTGATTTGCGGTATTCCGTGCCGCAACGCGACCTGTCATGTAAGTAAAATTTTTGATATAATCTTTTGCATTTTTTAACATAAAATTTTTAATCTGTGAAAATATTCTATTGTAAAAAATTTGGCTGTAATTTCTCGCATAGTTTTTGAGCAAAAAATATAAGTTTCAAATTTTAGGGACAGAAGAGCCTTCAGAAAGCCACATACTGATAGAGAGTTAGAAGCGATTGCCGACAACTTGTCTGATGCTGACGATGATATTGCCGACTTTGAGAGTGAAAGTGAAGGAGAAGAAGAAGTCATTGAAGAAGATTTGTATAATAGTGAATCGGAGCAGTCCGCTGATGAATTCTCGGAATATATCGAGCCATTTTTAGAGCCAAATGAAGATGAAAATTTTTATATTGGAAAAGATAACGAGACGATTTGGAAAAGCACGCCTGTAAGCTTTGGTAACAAAACCAGAAATAAAAATATTGTCAAGGTATTACCAGGTTCAAAAGGTGCTGCGAAAAATGTTTCAAATTCTATAGAGTCATTTTTTCTTTTTTTGACAAAAGATATGGTTGAGCGTATAATATTTTGTACTAATATATATATAGAAAAAATACGTACAAAATTTGCGTACCAAAGAGAACGAGACTGCAAATTAACTTCTTTCGATGAAATTTTAGCATTATTTGGAGCACTTTTCTTAATTTCCGTCAAAAAAGGAAACCATGTGAATGTTGAAGAACTGGGAAACAAATGGCACTGGAATGATTCTATTAAGAGCTATATTCAGTTATAAAAGATTTTTATTCATTCTTCGTGCCCTTCGTTTTGACGATGTAGGAACAAGAAAGGAACGCGAGAAATATGATAAATTAGCAACGATAAGAACGATATTTGATGATTTTGTGCAAAACTGCATGAATAATTATAGTTTGGGGGAGTTCGTCACAATAGACGAAATGTTACATCCATTCCGAGGACGATGCGGATTTGTTCAGTATATGCCACAAAAACCCGCCAAATATGGCACAAAATTATACGCCCTTTGTGACAGTAAAACGTATTACACTTGGAAATTTGAAATATATTGTGGAATACAACGTGAGGGACCCTACAAAACGTCAAATAAACCTTTCGATATTGTGCACAGACTAGTAGAGCCCATAAAAAACACTAAAAGGAATATAACTACAGATAATTATTACACTAGTTATGATTTAGCGGAATTTCTTTTAAAAAATGGTCTAACTTTGACTGGTACATTAAAAAAAATAAAAGGGAATTACCGCCGGAGTACCTACCGAACAAGTCGCGTATAGTTGGATCTTCTCTGTTTGGATTCCAACCTGATGTAACTTTAGTATCCCATGTTTCCAAAAAAAATAAAGCTGTAATTTTGCTGTCCACCATGCACGACAATGATGAAATTGATGGGAATACAAAAAAACCAGAAATTATATTACATTATAATAGAACAAAAAGTGGCGTTGATACAGTCGACCAAAAATGCGCTTCCTATACAACGCAAAGAATTACAAGGAGGTGGCCTCTAGCAGTTTTCTTCAGAATTTTAGATATTGCGGGCATAAACTCCTAAATTATATTTAATAACAGTAAACCAACAAGTACTCCGCCAAGAAGAAGGATGTATCTGACCGATCTAAGTTTATCCCTTATGGAGAAACATCTAAAGGATCGCGCAAAGTTACAAACCCTTCCTAATGACCTTAGAGAATTTCTATCCCCCTACAGAACTACTGTTGATATTCCTGTCGCACCAAACCAAAATAGGAGTGGTCGATGTCATATTTGCAGTGCACACAAAAATAACAAAACGACAGTTACTTGTAATCAATGCCAAAAATTTGTGTGAAAATCTCATAGTGAAAAATCGGTGCATTGTAATAGTTGTCTTCATCCACCAATGGAGGAAGATTAGTTCGTGAATATGTTTTATGTATCTAATACTAACTAAAATTTGTTTTTTGATTTTAGTTACATTATTTGTTTTATAAATAATATCATTAGTTACTCATAATTGTTTAGTTTTGTGTGTATTTCTAAGTAAAATTAATTTTCTAAGCAAGACTAGTTTTATTATGCTGGCGGTACAGAGTACCGCGACGCGACCGCTGATGTGATTTTCAAAGGCGCACCTGCCGGAGGGTTAAAGTAAACATGCCGTAACCAACCAGCATCAACAACGGTGGTTAGAATTTATTATTAAATGCCAACTTTAATAAGTTTTATATACGATGCTATGTACAAGTATATCTTGTAATTTTTTAATAATTTAATTTTTAATTGCATTATTGCGTTTGTAAAAAAAATATTGTACGATATTTGTGTTAAAGGTACGTTTTAATGGACTGTGAATTCCTCCCTTAAAATTGTACTGTTAACACTCATATCATAAATAACCATTCTCTAATTTTGTCATAAAAAGTGACATTTTTCAAAACTTACCGGAGTATTAAAACGTTTTATTTTTCATCAATAGTGTTAAAAAGTAAAACTTTTCAAAACTAGTTGCGAAAAGTTTATTTCATCACCAGTTGTAACTACGTCATTAAACAATGCTTAGCAACTGAAGTAAATACAGGGTTTAAAAAAGTGTTATATATATTTTTTATTTTCTTGTAATAAAAACAGTTTTATACAAAATTAGAAAAAATCTTGTATGGAACACTTTAGGAAAAGTTCATTTGGTGAAACTCGCGTTACTTTGCGGGCTTTCGTTACGCTCGTCCCGCAAAAATCGCGCTTGTTACACAAAATGAAACTGTTCCTAACTGGTTGCATAAATAACTATTAAATATATATACCTACGTTGTCAAATTAAAAACTAAACGCCTGTTATATGGAAAGGACTAAATATTAAAATATTCTTTATATAATGGGACAATACAATGTAAATTTTTGAATTCAAAAAATAATAATTGACATATTAACCGTCATGTAAAAATAATTTGACCATGACTATATTACTTTGCTTGTTCTACCCATATTAATTGCCGGTGAATTAAAAAAAACACACATTAAAAACAACTGTTTACGAATATAGTTTGTTAATTTAAAAAAAGAACATATTGTACATATTTATGTACAAAATACCTTTTTTGTTTAATTATATAATGATAATAAAATGCAATATCTTCTTTAAATTTACCTTAACAGTTTTTGATGCCGTCGACATCTATTTAGTGTTTTTAGATTTTTTTTAATTTAGAATTAAAAAAAACTACTGTCATATTTTGTATTTTTAATTACTTTGAAACTACAAAAATGGTAATTACTAGATTTCTGTATTTTTAAGTGAACTGAAAAATGTGAAATAAGGAAATACATTTGTTTGTTGTTGAAAGTATTATTTAAATGACCATCTGTTGCATAACATTTTATTTTAATACTTAAATTGTACTTGTTGTGCTGTTTGTATATTTTAAATCCTGCAGCTTTTATAGATGAAAGCAATAACTATAGGTTTATAAAATTATAAGAGCATATCGTAAACAACTTGTGGTGTTTATGTATTTTACCAATTTTGTAGAAATATAATGCGGTGCCAAATCAAAACGCGTTTAAAATAAGGTCTACCATAAATTAGTACTGGCAAAATTTGATGAGTGTTAAAATTTTTAATTGTTAAATATTACAATATTAAAAAAAAATTGTAAGAAATAATCAATTTGACAGCATCGAGACCTACTTAAAAAAAAATTCTGTTTCTTTAGTAGAAGTGCCTAGAGGAGGAATTAGATTGGCCAATTCCTTGGAGCAAAATCAAGGAAGTACATATAAAAAAGAATCTGATTTAGGATACATATATGGTATACAGATAAAAAAGGGGCACTTTTTAGCTTTAAATGTGACTATACCTTTGATAGATACTGTTTTTATAATATTTTTTTAAAATAATCTTTTAATAGTTGGCTTGTGGTCTAATACTTCCTAAAAAGAGAAATATGAAACTTTTTGATTGCAGATATCTCGAACAAATTGAAAGACCAAATTTAAACACCTTTTTCCCCTTTGGTTTTGAACAAAAAAAAAAGAAACTTATTACCAGGTATTAAATGCCCTGCACAATAGAAATAGGATCGTTGGAGCTAGAGACCTATTTAAAAATTATTTTGTTTATTGCCATAAAAGACTTTGTTTTGAAGAAGAAACTGACAACAAAAAAATCATTTATAAAAGAAAGTAGTGTCTTAATTGTTGAAATTTTTTAAGCCTCTAGAAGAAAAGAATTGATTTATTTACAGATAAAAAAATATTGAGGATGCTACGTCTTTTATGAAAATCAGCATTTCCTATACAAAAACCAATGTTTTGAGAATATTTACAATATTAGAGAGAAACATATAAGCAGTGACTTTGTTGGACATTTGCTGTAAATATGTAATCCTATGTCCACCTAGCATCGATCACAATCGATTTATTATCGCGTATTGAAATTTTAAATGAACTACACAACCAGTGGGTATAAATGCTGTTCGTTATTTACCTAAAAAGATTGCTGAATTCTTTGGACGTCCCAATACAAATACCAACATTGAGCACTTTTTATCGATGCATATCGATGCTTAAAAAATACATGTATATACAGAGCCTGGCATAATTCAGTTAACGCTGTCAGAAAAGTGTGCGGGCTCGGCACCACTGTTTAGTGATGAGCGAAACCGGTCTTGGTCGGTCGTGGTCTTGCGGTCTTGCTGCAAGACCAAGACCAAGACCAAGACCAAGACCAATACCAAGACCGGGGTATGCAAGACCAAGACCAAGACCAAGACCGGGGTATGCAAGACTACGCAAGACCAAGACCGACCTGCAAGACTCTTGCAGGTCGGTCTTCTGTAACTTTTTTTTGATATTGTAATATTTTATTGTTATATTAAATATACAGAGGTATTTCATACAGACATGACAAAAACTGTGTCAAGAACTGCCAAAAGAGGCGATTGTTTAATAAGTAAAAGTTTCTTAAATATTAATTAAATCGATCACTTTGTTCTTTTAGTTATATAGTTCTTTAACAACGATAACAAGTAAATTCAATAAAATGTTTCAAAAATAATGAGATGGTGACTCAATAGTCCGACAAAGCTTGACATCTCCGAAATCGTCTACGACAGAGAAAAATTAGGGGTACAAAGGTTGTGGAAGCTGAAAATTACTTTCATATTTTTAATGTCCTTTTTTTTTTAAATTAGCTATCAAGTGATGCCACTTACAGGGTGGATCAAAAATCTTTAAAATCCAGAAATCATTATTTTTGTTTTACACTGTAAGAAGTAGCAGCATTAGATTGCCTCCTAAAATTAAGATAATGTAAAAGTAATGGATTAATAAAAAATATATTTGCCATGTGATAAAGGAATACTTTTTATACAAATGGATTGTAAAAATCACTTCTGGTTTAGATGCAAAAGTCAAAACAGAAAATAATATTTAAAAACCATCTACGTCCACATTGTTTCTATATAACTACAACTTCCAGCATAATATACAGGGTGGCGATCTCTTCGCCATAATTATTTTATTTTAGGGGACAAGCTAAAAATAAGGGAGTTTTCTTGAATGGCAGTGAATTGATCGAAAAATTCTGGAATAGAAAATAATTTTACATTTTATGCCCTTTTTGTATATAATTTTTGTATATTCAGTTTTTCACTATAATGGATGATTTCGGAGATATCGAGCTTTGTCACACTATTGAGCCCCCTTGTATCTGCAGATTGTTCATAAAGTATTTCTACAAACTTTGTATGTATAATTATGTGTATAAACTGAAAAAATGTTTAAATAACTTTTTTTTAATCAGAAACCAATGTTTACATATCAGAATTATTTTCATATATAATATCACAAGAGAAAAAATTTTGTCGGCAAAATATTCGAAAGGTATAAATAAAAGTTTGTTGCTTGGCAATTTCGCAAATGACATTTGGCGAGTGATTTTATCAAAAATTTCATGAGCGAAATTACCGAAAAGCAACAAACTTGAATAAAACCTTAAGAACAATTTTGCCTACATAATTTTTTTTCGAGTGGTATTCGTCATGACTATTTCACGTAAGGAGATTTTGAAAATAAACACAACAGACTTATTTTATTTAAAAAAAATTGCCATCAAAACAAGTAAACTAAAAACTACCTAATTATTTATAAAAAATGTGCAATTATAATAATTATTAGTTTGAGCGCTGTTTTTTTCAACCACAGCAGATTGAGTTTGTACCTGGACCTGAGTACTCGTTTTCCTTCATTTTCCTTATTTTGTCGCAAATTGTTAATTAAATTTAGGTGGTGCTCTGGATTCAGCTGGATATATGGTTTTAAAGAGTTGGTACTAGAATGTCCTGTGAGCTTAATAGCTTCTTGATCACCAACTCCATTTTTTGTTAAAGTAGAGATTGCAAGGAAAGATGGGAATGATTGGTAATTTTAAATTTTTTGTATCTAAGCCAATTTTTTCAGCAGATTGTATTGTCCACTTTAATAAGGTATTTAAGCCCAAAGGCATGTTTTTTTACCATACTCCTTTTTCCAGTTGGGATGTATAGTTAAAAACAATCGCTCTGTGGTCAAGTGAGGATTAGTTGCTCTTTTTTCCATTAATTTCAAATATAATCTGACTGGACACAGGTTTTCATTGGTTCTGTTTTTTACTAGCCATTTACTATTTGTCAAACTTTTAGAGCCTCCTTGGGAAGTTTTTGAAAATATGGAATTATATTCAACCCTTCCAGAGAAGTTGCCTAAAAAAAATAATCTTTAAGCAAACAAAATAAAAATAAAATTATTTAGTTACCTACCCTTGAGGTCAAGTTCTTTTTGAAAATACTGAATTTTACAATTAACGGCTTCGTTGCCACGCCAGGCAAGTTCAATGGAGCAAATGTGGAAAAATATTTTTTGTAATTCGTCTGGATTGTCCTCGTCGTAACATTTGACCATTTCCAAAAGATCTGTAGTGGTAAATACTTTTGAACTCACTTTCCTTTTTTAGGCCTCGCCTGAAGTTGCCGACGCTTTGCATCTCGTGCCAATTGAGCTGATTTAAATATTATGTCCTAAAATTCATCCACTTTTTTGCCAAATTCTTTGAAATATTTATCTTGCACCATCTGTGCCACTGTATTCCACAAGGATTTTATACTAGACTCTTTCTAGTCCTCTCCATTTCTTTTCTTCATTTTATACCCACAATCTTCTAAAATTTTCGCCAAATCTTCTGGCGAAGTATCTTTTTCCAAATTGTAATTTCTTTTCTCAAGAAATTGGGAAAATTGTTCCCAAGCAGATTTTTTCGATTTCGCCGTGTTATAAGGGATCGTGTTATGAATTGCTTTTTCGATCTCAGTAAATGAATTACTTCCAAATCTGTTTTCATTGTTTGAACTCATTTTTTGCCGCTAATTCAAAAATTATGAATGAAAAAAATCAGTCAAAAAATTGTCGCTGAAATACCATGTTGTTGGTTTTGTCCAGGTAGCAATATTTTCAGCTGGATACCGATTTTATTGCCGGTATAATACACTCTAGTAAAATAGTCACAAAAATTTTACATCTGGTTAAAATTAAAAGTCTTTTTTTTCTCACACAGTACACAGTTTTGTATTTGCTTTAATTTTATATGCTTCTTCAAAAAAAATAATAATTCTTATCCCTAAAATGTTTCTATTTGCCTCTAAATGTATAAAAGAAAGTTGTGTCTTAATTTAACCAAAAATAGAGCGCTATAAAGGGGTGGATTTACTCAAAGGCTGAGTAGGCTGAAGCCTAGGGCGCAAATATTATGGGCGGCAAAGTAACGATTAATTTTTTAAAAAATATAATGTTAAATTAATATATATATATATATATATATATATATATATATATATATATATATATATATATATATATATATATATATATATATATATATATATATATATATATATATATATATATTTTATATTGGTATATATATATATATATATATATATATATATATATATATCATATATATATATATATATATATATATATATATATATATATATATATATATATATATATATATATATATATATATATATATTTTTTTTTTTTTTTAATATTCAGCGAAAAGATAAAAATCCTGAAATTTTTTTGTTATAAAGAATTGTTATTTAATTTTCTGTATGTTTTACTTTTGTTAAACTTCTTTAATAAATTTTTATAAGAATTACTAGTGTAGTTTACATTCAAAAAATATTGACATATTAGAGCGGCAAAAATATTTTAGTCTATGGGCAAAAAAAAGCTAAATCCGGCCCTGGCGCTATAAATAAATAAACCCCTTCATTTAAAATATGCTTTTTAATCAAATAATTCAAATGTACGTTAAAGATTAAAATTTTAAAGCAAAAAATATAGTCCCCTTCCTTATTTATATTTAGGTATTAAAAAGATATATTTTATTCCAAATTGCTTAGTTTAAATTATTACTACCAAAATAAAGCAAGACCAGCAAGACTCTTGCAGCAAGACCAAGACCAAGACCGGGTGGTGCAAGATCAAGACCAAGACCAAGATCTTCTTTTGGCTTGCAAGACCAAGACCAAGACCAGGCTTGCAAGACCAAGACCAAGACTAGCCCGGTCTTGGTCTTGGTCTTGTTTTGCTCATCACTACCACTGTTCGACAACTAGGCTTGCGCTCACTGCGCGGCCGCCGAATAAGGCGCTCAACGCTCATGAGTAATAGCAGTTTACGATTGTCTGTTGCTCTGTTTATTTTGCCATGGCAGCAAGTGTCCAGTACAGTAATGAAGAACGTATTTTTCTGCTACCTGCGTCACCACGCTGATTACGAGACGATATTCAATGAATTCCAGGTGCAGTATGTCAACAGACCAGTTCCCACTAGACAGATGGTTTACAAGTTAAACCAGAAGTTTCAAGAAACCGGGTCAGTGTTAGACGTCCCTCGTAGTGGCCGCCCTGTAACGGTAGTTACAGAAGAGAACATGCATCTCGTTGCCCAAACGTTTGTCGAAACACCCAACCAGTCTGCAGTTCGTGCATCGCTTCAATTAGGCATATCGAACCGTAGTTTACGTCGCATGTTGAAAAAACTTAAATATCAGTGTTATCGTCCTCGTTTAATATATGTTCTAACGAAAGACGACCCTGATGGTAGACTGGAATTTCGCGAGTGGTTTACTGGTTGCGTCAAAGATGGCACACAATTTTACAAGCAAATTCTCTGGAGCGATGAAGCGCAGTTTAAATTAAACGGACGGATTAACCGGCACAATTGCGCTTACTGGGTATCTGAGACCCCCATGAGACCATTGCGCAAAAATTGAATCTTCCTGGAATAACAGTGTGGGCTGTAATTCTCGCAGGTGGTCTCCTCGGCCCGTATTTCTTTGAGAGGAGTGCAGATTATTATCTGGAACTGCTTATGGATTTAAAGGGTGAACTTGATAATAACGCAGAGTTAGCAGGTATTAGCTATTTCCAACAAGATGGCGCCCCACCTCACTTCGGACTACAAGTTCATGAATATCTGAATGCTGAGTTTGACATGTGGATTGGAAGAAGAGGAAGAATTTAGTGGCCAGTACGGTCTCCAGACCTGACGCCATGTGAATTTAGTTTATGGGGAGTACTCAAAAATAAAGTGTTTGCCACTACCTTACGTGATATTGAACATTTTAAAACAAGTATTGAAGAGGAATTTAACGCTCTCCGGGCGCACCCAGAATTCTTTGACAAGACCCGTTCAACTGTAAAGAAGCGTTGTATTCGAGAAGGTGGCAAGCAATTTAATCACAAAATGTAACATTGAAAACATAATTACTTTCGTATGATAATTACCAATCAACAAACTTTGTTTCAGTATGCTCTTATTTTCTTTTTGTTCTGTATGCAAATCGGTTAACTGACTTATGCGGGCCTATATATATATTTTATATATATATATATATATATATATATATATATATATATATATATATATATATATATATATATATATATATATATATATATATATATATATATATAAAAATTATAAACCTTTAGTTATTGCTTTTATCCATAAAAGCTGACATTTAAAATATAGAAACACCATTTACAATATAGGTTTTAAAATATAATGTAATGCAACAGATGATCATTTAGATAACAATATCGACCACAAAAAATTTACATTATTCAGCTTACTTAAAAATACAGGAGTTTAGTAATTAGCATTGTTTAAGTTTAAAAAGTAATTAAAAATACAAAATGTGACAGCAGTTGGTTTAAATTTTAATTTAAACAAAAAAGGTAGATTAAAATAAAAAAAAGTTATTTTACATAAATATGTACACTATGTTGTTTTGTAAATTATTAAAGAATATTCGTAAAAGGTTTTTTTAGATATATTTTTGACTGGTTGTATATATGGACAAATACAAGCAGAGTATGGTCATATTATTTCAATATGACGGTTAATATGCCAATTATAAATTTTAAAATTTAGAGATTCAGATTATATTGTCCTTCTATTAAAAAAATATATATTTTAATATTTAGACCTACACATATTACAAACGTTTAGTTGTTAATGTACCTCGAAAAGGTATATCTTACTCCTAGAGATAATATTCAACTTGCACCGCGTAGTATCCTGAACTTTGCTAAAGGTATAGGAATTAGCGGGCACTAACCAACGAAGGGTATTCACAAAAGATCTCTTTAGGTCGAAGTGAAGGAGGGCTACACTAGAGCCGAGCGACCCAATTCATTACAATACAATACAATACAATATTTGTTAATGTGAAAACGTATGCAATTTTTTTTTATGTCAACTAAAAAACAAAAGAAATACATTGTTAACTTTACTTTAATGAAACTTTTGTGCATAGCTATATCACGGATTATTTATTTTACAAATAAGAATTTATTGTCAATTTCTATAAGTTTTGTTGTATGAAAAAATATGTACACTATCCATTTAATTATTTGTTATTAATTATTTTGTAATATTAACTTAGGCTGGGCAAAATTTATTATCGTCTTTTGGTTTATGCAACGTTGTTGTTTAATTAGTTTTTGTTTGAAGGTTTATTTCAGTTCAGTTCATATACCGGGTATTTCTCGGACGTGGTTTACTTTGAAACATTTTTTAAATTTTTAAGATAAAAAAAGTGATACGTCAGTATTTGGCATATATAGGCATTGTTTGACCTATGCACTTGCATTGTATCACTTCCGGGACTTTCGGTATATTTTCTCTTATTATCATGGTTCATATTTTAAATACAATGACGCCTCAGATGTGATTTTTGACACTTCTGCGTAATAATATTTAGTTTTTTTTTAATTTTACTGAATAGTGTCTGGACCACATTAAGTCTGTTAATTTTAGATAAAGTAGCCATGAACCAGCCATTTATGGTTTCTTTGGACGGTTTCAATGACACTAAAACCATGCTAATACCGTTTTACAACAAAATAAGCAACTTATAAGGTGTATTTTAAAAACGCTCTTACGCTAAATACCGACTATGTGGTATTTTGGTTTTAAATTTATATATAATATAAAATATATATATATATATATATATATATATATATATATATATATATATATATATATATATATATATATATATATATATATATATATATATATATATATATATATATATATATATATTTTATATATATATATATATTTAATAATATTATAAAATTATTATATTTTTTTATATTAATAAAATTATTATATAATTTTAATATTAAATATATATATTAATATATAAGTTATTTTAAAAAAATTTTTAAAATTAAATAAATATTTATTTTTTTTAATATATATATAATATATAAAATATATATATATATATATATATATATATATATATATATATATAAATATATATATATAAAATTTTTTTTTTTATATTAATTTTTTCACATAGAAATGTAAAAAAATTATGTATGGGGTGTCATTGTATTCAGAATGTCATACCCTTTAATTAAGAAAAAAAATACTGGTTTTAAAATTTGAAAGCGACACAAAACAATTGATTAGGTAAAATAATGCATATTTATGACAAATAACGACATAAAAACTTAAGTTTTTTTATCTTAATAAATAAAAAAAAACAGGTATAACCACCTTTGGGAAAAACCCGGTATAATGTTTCAGAAATTTAAGTAAGTTTATTAAAAAATTGTCTACCAATTAAAGCATCTAAACCAAACAATTTTTGATGTAAAAAATATGGCGGAAAATTGTCGTCAGATATGTACGTCTGTCTGTCATCCTAAGAACCAAGTTTGACTTTAAATTTTGTTAAAAAAATAGTTGTTTTGGAACAATCTTATTAAGTCAGCTGAGTTTAAAGTTATCAAAAGGTTATATCACGATTGTATCAAATAAATGGTATATTAACCATAATCGTTCCAAGACGGCCATTTTTGCACTTTATTTGTACTTTTTTAAATTTTTTTAGTTCTAACCAGAACTAACCTCAGCCATCCTGTAAAATCTATCGATAAATGATCAGTGCATAGTCACTACTCATTATTTAAAATTGTTGGATTGGTCCCATTTTCTACAGTGCGCTAACGGTCTAATAAAGGCAATTTTAAAAGTACTATTTACAAGGGTTTCCCCAAACGAAATAAGCAGAACGCTTTTGGGGACTCTACCTGTACTATTATATTTATATATCCCTTTTTATTTTTATAAATATATATATATATATATACATATTAATATATATAATATATATATATTATTAATATATATATTTTATATATACATATATATATAATATATACATATAAATATTATTATTATTATATATATACATATATATACATATATATATTATTATTAATATTATATATATATATATATATATATATATATATATATATATATATATATATATATATATATATATATATGCCAAAATAGTGACTAAATACTTAAGTATAGTTCAAAGGATTACATTTTCGAAGTTTATCGAAAACTTTCCCTAAATGCTACTTGGGTCAAAAAAGCGGCCTGTCTAGTCCTCGTTAATTAAGCCTGTGCGTATATATCATGACGTTGGATGTATACCCAATACAAATAATTTCTAATGTTGCTTAAAAAATTAAACCCAAAACTCTACAAATATGAACCCACTCACGGTATTAAACGTTTTAAAATAAAAGGTACCAGGGGAGCCTTTAACGTCGTAAAATTCTGTTAAGTCATAAATTAGTTAAAATTACATTTAGCCACTCCCGTAAGAGCAGCTTAAAACTGGAAAAGATAAACAAGTACGGAAACCCGTTAACAAGGTAAAACCATAAAAACCGAAGGCAGTTGAAATAATAATATCCATTTTAAAACTCTCTTTTATAAATTAAATACGACTAGCTCTATCGAGTTAACTAGACTTATAAAACAGACAAGTTTTACCCGCTCAAAATAAGAATCCAAACTATTTTTTTTAATAAACTATTAGGTATATAAGGACAAAAAAGCTGTATTTGCAATATTGTAATTCCTAATTTTAAATGTATTTTTACATGGCTAAAATAATTTCTGATTGGTCAATACAATCGTCTTGCTTTGGTTTTTAAAAATAATAATACAGTTATTCAGCAATAGAGTAAATACTTATGTTATAACTAATACAAAAGAGGGTTTGTAATTCCAAATTAATGTAAAAATATTTTAAAGACAAAAATAAAAGAGCAAATATCCATTGGTTTATAAGCATATCAACCATACAAGTCATAGTTGTACAAATACAGGCGCTAGGATAATATGTTCAATATAAGGCGATGTAGATCTGATTATGTTTTACTTTTTTATTCTAAGAGTTTCTAAAGAGATTTTATGTAGTTCAAATATTATTAAGTAGAATTGGCATCATCAAATTTCTGTTACAGTTGAAGTCACAGCAATGAGGAGCATTTTTGGTAAAAGTTTAATTTTTAGTTTTGAATTATTTTTGTAGCTTAAAACTAAATGTCTTTTTCCCAGACAAAGCATAAGGAATATTTTGCGTAGTATTGAGAATATTTCAGTACCATTTCGAAAAAATGTGGAACTTCTCTATCGATACATGCATACAGCGGTCTCCATAATATTTTAATTTAGTTTGTTGTGGCTTCTATTCAAATACTCTGCAGCGAGTTCATAGCAATATTAACAATGTATTATCTTAGAAACTTATTATCAATTCACGCATCGTGAACTTTTTGGAAGTCTTAAGGGCAAAGAATTAATTAAACCCATATCCAAGGATTCTAAAACCATTAAACAATCATTTGATGCATTTTATAGTTGGTTTTAGCAACTTTAAAACATTTACTAGAGAGGAACAAAAATTGTTGAATTAGCAATTAAGAGTTTTTTTAATGGCCTTTATTGAGAATAAAAAATTTTTTTACTAAACTTTTAGTATATAGTGGTTTTACTGAAAAATCAATTGCGGGTAACCGTCCTAAAATACAATTTTCCTGGTCAAAGGAGAACGGTAAATAAGGGCGGTTTTTGGCCCTAACAGAAAATAATTCTAATGGCTTGAAATAAATTTTGTAGACCGTCAAAATTAATAAAAAAATAATTTTGATTTTGCACATATAATGTGTAAATAAATATATACGCACAATAGATTTACATGTAAAAATATTAATAAAATACGATTAAGTTTTTGATAATTTATACTACGTTCAGTCAGCCCGCAATTTTTTTGTTTTTATCCCACCAAAATTAAAAAAGTGCCGTCAGCAAGCAGCCTTAGAGAAAAAATAGTTAATATTTTAACGTAATAATGTCATGAATAAAATTACTTATAGAGTAATACAAAGTTATTTTTTAAAAAAATTATAACCGAAATGAAAGCACGCCCTTCCATACGTACGTTCTCAAACCCCTTAAATCACGCTATTTCAATCTCGCATACATAGTTCAATTGAATATACTTTAATGTACTGGTGGAATGCAGAAAAATACTGATCAGTATAAACGTAGTTCATAGACGTGTGCCAATTATTAAAGATATAATGGTACTTTATTACATGCAAATCTATTTTATATATTCATTTGTCCCATATATGTGCAAAATTAAAATAGCTTAAATTAGGGGGTTGGGGAGTGTATGCGTTCAGGTTGGAATTAATTTTTTATTCCATCTGACGGTTCATAAAATATATTCCAAGCCATTAAAACCATTTTCTGTTAGGGTCATAAACCGCCCTTATTGACCCTCCTCCTTTAAATAACTCCCTAATTACTTCCCAGGGAAAATCATATATTATACAGAAACGATCTTTCAGAAATCCCGTGTCGATTCAATTTAGCGAATTTAGTTCAGTCATCAAAGGTTCAGGGACGGCGTTTCTAGGAAAAAAATGTAGAAGTTTTTTTCTTATCGGTTTCTTACGTTTTTTAGTCTGCTAAATCCGAGTCTGAGGTTTGTCACCTCGTCAGGCATGAGCTTCACAACGAAATTGCAAAAAACCTCATATTTTTGACACTTTTTTCAGTTTTTTAACTATAACTTAAAAATAAGCGTTTTTTTTTAATGATACCTGTAATACACTAAATTAAAGGCAACATAATTATCAACAAATAAGTATAATACCTTTAAAGTCTTGAACAATCCATAATGTCGTTAGATCGTGTTGAAAAATGGCATTTCTTGACTATTCGCTAAAAAGGTAAAAACATTATTCTAAGTGCCTGCTGGGTGCCCTACCATTAATTTCATATACCTCCAAAATCAATAACTTTATGATTACCAGGTATGTCCTGGTTACAAATAAGGAATTGGCAAACGTGATTGAGGTTCATAGGTTAACGAGCCTTTTTTTAAAGGGGGATAAGTTTTTGATAAAAAATAAAACATATTTTGAACAAATTTTTATTTGGACCAAAAAAGCAAAAACATCATTTTTTAAAAATTTTATATTTATTCGTCGTCCTCATTTGCAGAATTATCACCTAAAACAGCGAGAATGGGAACTTTGGATAAGTATAACAAAAGTAATACGTTCATGTTCATTAAGGACAAAATTTAGTATATCTTTACATAATAGAAATTAATATTATAAGAAAAAGGATAAAACCGAAAATAAGATAAAAAGAAGAAGTCATTGTCTGCTTAAAGCTGAGGATTGCGTTCGCAGATGATCCGTTTAGAAAGACCAGGTTGTATATCCGCAACGACGTAATGTTTTCTTTTTAGTCCTTTCTGGTCAGTGGGCTGTTCAAGCTCGTAAAGAATAGGCGCTGGTCTATCCACTAGGAAAAATATAATTATGACATTTTGATCTGTGCAAGTATAATTCTCAATTTACAGTGATACATACTAGATTGGAATAACATTTAAGCTCGAGTAGTCCACTGACCAGAAAGGTCAGAAAAGGTCAAAAAAAACATTACGTCGTTGCGGATATACAGCCTGGTCTTTCTAAACGGATCATCTGCGAACGCAATCCTGAGCTTTAAGCAGGTAATGCCTTTTTCTTTTTCTTCTCTTATTTTTGGTTTTACTTTTTTAAATAATAATAAAGTCTATTGTGCAAATACATACTAAATTTTGTCCATAATAAACATGAACGACATTGCTTCTATTATAGTTATCTAAAGTCTCCATTCTCGCATTCTGCAAATGAGGACGACGAATGAATATACAAATTTTAAAAAATTGTGTTTTTTTTGCATAAATAAAAATTTGTTTTAAATGTTTTTTTAAAACCTTTTAACCCCTAAATTAAAAGTAGTACGATTTCGTTTGAGCTAGAAAGCTCGTTGACCTATGGACCTTACACACGTTTGCCAAATCCTTATATGTAATCAGGACTTACCTGGTAATCATAAAAAAAAGATTTTGGAGGTGTATGAAATTGATAGTAGGGCACCATCGCGAACTTAGAGTAATGTTTTTACCTTTTTAGGTAATAGCCAAGAAATGCAATTTTTTCAACACCATCTAACGAAAGTATGGATTGTTCCAGACTTAGAGTTATTATGCATATTTGTAGAAAATTTTGTTTTCTTTAATTTATGTATTATAGTTATCACCAAAAAAACCCTTGTTTTCGAGTTACAGTTAAAAAACTAAAAAAATGTCAAAAATATGAGGTTTTTGCAATTTCGTTGTGATGCTTAAGCCTGCCGAGGTGGCAAACCTCAGATTCGGATTCAGCAGCCCAAACATATAGAACCGGTATGAAAAAACTTTTACATTTTTTTCCTGAAAAAAACCTTTGCTTCTCTGAATCTGAAGATGAGGAGGGTGATAGATATCACGGCACCTAGGCCTCAGTAGGCCCGTGCTTCCTCCTAAAGGGGACTCCTCACTCAGTACGCCACCCATCCTACTGATTTAAAGTAGGTGAGAACGTCGCCAAGGGGAATCTCCTTGATGTCGGCTAAGGAAAGCCAATACTCGCCCAGCATGGATCTTCTCTTGGACGAGAGTACAGGGCAGTCACAAAGGATATGCTCCACCGTCTCGTCTTCCTGTTCACAACCTCTACATAGAGGCGTGTCATTTATACCCATTCTAAAAAGGTGCTTTCGTAATGGACAATGTCCGGTCAGAACTCCCGTGATTAGGCGAAGGTTCGCCCTAGACATTGCCAAGTAATGTTTAGCTGTATCTCTGTCAGGATAGTTTAGTAACTCCCTGGAAAAGTTACAGTTTACTGTTTCATCCCATCGTCTTGTAAACTGCTGATGACAGTGTCTTTTGATTAGGCCCTTCATCACAGACCCTGTCAGAACATACGAAAGGCTCGGGTCGAAAAGGTTTGGTCCCGGCAGCTTTTCTGGCCAACGAGTCAGCAATGTGGTTGCCTTTGGAATGAGCGTGTCCTTTGGTCCAGCAGAGGGTGACCACGTTCCTGCTAGAAGCATCCGCAAGGGCAGGGTGACATTCTATTGCCAGACCTGAGGTGTAGCGTGGTCTCCTCAGGGCTAGTAGTGCCTGTCTGCAATCCATATGGATAAGCACGACCTTATCAGTGATGTGCCTACTGATTATTTATTTTGCAGCTATGGTTATGCCTGTGAGCTCAGTTTGGAGGACACTTGGCAACTCACCCATATCCCATTTGATGTTTAAGTTTAGAGATCTGGAATAGATTCCACAACCTGTACCTTCTTTTGTTTTCGAACCGTCTGTGTAGATGTTGATTACACCTGCCACGTTTGTGTTCGATTCTCCCTTGATGTTGATTTTGTAGGGTTTGTTAAAAACAAAATATGGCGCAATAGAGTCGACTTTTGCTTGTAGTAGTGGAAGCGAACCTATCGCCTCAATCCACAAGCCATGTCGCTGTGCGCCAACTGCTACATCGGGCATTACACCAACAGTGCGGAGGCGCAGCACAACCGTCACAACAACCTCCTTGATGAATATGTCAAGGGGTGTGAGGTTTAGGATTACCTCCATGGCCCCAGTTGGTGTTGTTCTCATGGCTCCAGTGATGTTGAGACAAGCCATTCTCTGAACTTGGTCTAGTTTTCGGATGACTGTCGTCTGCTGGGCTTTCTGCCCCCAGACAATAGCACCGTAGCTTAGCATAGGTCTTATGATGGCCGTATAGATCCATAGGGTGACTCTAGGTGACATTCCCCAGGTTCTGCCTATGGTCCGGCGACACTGCTCATAGGAAATATATGCTTTCTTGAGTCTTTTCTCCAAGTGGGAGTTCCATGTTAGCTTACTATCAAAGGTTGCCTCCTAGGTATTTCACCTCTGTAGAAAAGCTCAGTTGTGTGTTTAGGAGTCTTGGGGCGTTTAAGTTCACCATCCTCCTTTTTCTTGTGAAGAGAACCATCTCTGTCTTTTTCGGGTTGATGGATAGCGCATGATCTTTCTATTATCCCCAGGGCAGTCTGCATCCGTTCGTAGAGTACGCTCTGGAATTTTCCCCTGTGGACAGTATGACCGTCATCGGGACTATGGTGAGAGTTTTCCCCTTTTAAGGCGGTCGATGAGGCTGTCTAGAACCAAGTTCCACAGTAGTGGTGAGAGAACCCCCCCCTGCGGACATCCTCGTGACCTTGCCCGGATTTTGAAATCCTCTACACTGATCTGCTTTTTGAGAGATATTGAAGATCCATCCGCTAACTGTTTCAGGGGTATTCCTAGCAGAAAGCGAATGTAGGTTTTTTAAGGCGTTTTGTCAAACGCCCCTTTATATCAATGAATACGCCCAAGGTGGACTCTTTGTTGTCCAGAGATTTTCATACGACCCGCCACTGGGAAAAGGGGCCTATCAGTTGATCTGCCTGGGTGTACGCATGTGATTTGGGTGAAGTTCTGCCTTGGAGCACCACGTCCTGATGAACCTTTCCATAGTCGCTCCAGCGCTTTCAGAGAAAACGAGGAGAGACTAATTGGTCGGTAGTTTTGGGGGGTGGAGTACCCCATCCTCCCGGGTTTGGGTAAGAAGACAACTCTAACCTCTCTCCATCCTTCGAATGATCCGGCCAAAGATGACCTGAAGACCCCAACCATGTGCGGCATCAGTGTATCCACCCCACGTAGTAGGGCTAATATGCCGTCAGGGGCTGGTGATTTGAAGGGGAGAAGCGGGAATTGCCCACCCTGTTTTTTCCTCATTGACTATCTGTCTGGCAACCTGCCAGTCCTCATCGGAGGGTTTGTGTTCTTCCTCTGTCCAGTCCGCTGATACTACGGTAGTGGAATCGGGAAAGGGTAGCCATTAAGAGCTCAGTACTTTTGGAGGTTCCAAAGGTGTTTTTTATTTTGGAGGGGCCTTTGGGGGCCTTTCCTTTTTGAATAAGGGTTGAGGAATTTTGGTTTTCATGTTCGGCTTATTTGAGCCTACTCGTCTTTTAAATAAAAATTTGGTGCACTCATTTTGTCTTAGCCATCCTAAAAGAAGTGCCCTGTGGGTCATGTGATTATCCGATTCCTCGTATATATCTTAACCTAAAATGATACATTTTTAATTTAAAAACGTTTTTTTAGCAGGTTTAAATAAAGAAAATGTTCGTCTACCGTGCCATTAACATTTGATGGATTGATACGGATATTTGTTTAACCCTGGCCTTTAAAGAAAAAAAATAAAGAAATTTTTTAAAAATAAAAAATTTAAAAAAAATTTTTTATAATTTAAAAAATAAAAAATTAATTAAAAAAATATTTATTAAAAACGGCTATGCTTTTTTAAAATTTAATTAAAAAGTTATATGATGCTCAAAAACCCAAAAGGGGAAGATTAAGGGGGAACAGGTTTTTCCATGTAGGCATTAATGACGGTGTAAAAAACATTTTCTTGAAAAATGCTTTTAAAAAAAAAATAAAATTTTTTTTTATATAAAAGATAAAAAAATAATAATAAATAAAAATTTTATTATAAAAATATATTATTTATATATATATATATATATATATATATATATATATATATATATATATATATATATATATATATATATATATATATATATATATATATATATATATATATATATATATATATATACAGTATGTCCACGGAAAAGGTGTTGAATGGGAAAAAATTTTTAATTTTGATTAGCTGAGCTTAAGAGCTTCTTTTAAAAAAAAATTTTCTACCTTAAAATAAGATGGGGTAAAATTTTAAAATATTTTTAAAAGGGGGTTTAGAAAATTGGGGAAAAATTAAATGGTACAAGATAAAAGCATTTATTTGAGACGATATGGAAATAAGTTACTGTGAAAAGTTCTTCAAAGGGTAGTCTCTAATACCAATTTTTTAAAAAAATCGGCCTACTATTATTTCTTTATAATTAAATATATTTTAATATAAATTTAAATTTTTAAAACCAATTTAATAAAATTTTTTGTTGTAATGTAAGCATTTTAAGCTGACGATACTACTACTAATAAATTATAAATGTGTCAATAAAGCTTGTCAGTATCAACGCCTACTAGTACAAAACTGAATTGTTAATTTCGAATTAGTTGATATTAAAATAATTTTCATCACGAATCAATAAAAGTAGGCCGATTTTTTCGAAAATTGGTTTTAGGAACTAACTTTTACTTTTAAACAACTGTTCCTAGGAACTTATTTCCATACCTTCTAAAATTAATGCACTTTACTCTTGAACAATTTAAAGTTTTTTCAATTTTCTGAACACCGCGTATAAAATATGTTAAATGTTTCTATTCCAATCTTACTCTAAAAAAGAGCAAAATTTTTTTCAAGGAGTAGTTTTTTTTTTATAAATTGAAAAAAAAAAAAAAAAAAAAAAATATATATATATATATATATATATATATATATATATATATATATATATATATATATATATATATATATATATATATATATATATATATATAAAAAATATATATATATATATATATATATATATATTTTTTTTTTTTTTTTTTTTTTTTTTTTTTTCATGTATCTAAAAACCCCTAGCAGTTTTATTTTAGGTTTAATTATTTTTCAATTCTTATTTTCGGATTCAGCAAAAAAATTATATTAGATGGTTATTTCAGCTTTTTATAAAAACTTTAGATGTATAACTCAATACCGGCCATTTCTAATGTTACTTAAATGAAAAATTGAACCCAAGTCCCACAAACATAAACTCACTCAAGGTATTTAACGTTTTAAAATAAAAGGTATCAGGGGAGCCTTTAAAGTCGTAACGCGAGTATATTCTGTCAAGTCATAAATTACTCAAAATTACATTCAGGCAGCCCCAAAAGGGCAGCTTTAAACTGACAAAGCCGAAGATAAATAAGTACGGACACCCGTTAATAAGGACCATGAATACCAAGAGCAGTTAAAATAATATCCATTTTAAAATCATCTTTTAAATGTTTAATACGACTAGCACTATAAAGTTAACGAGTCTAATAAAATTTATACTTCATTGCTGCTGTCTTCTTCATATTTTAATTTAGTTTATTACCTTCTATTTAAATACCCTGCTGTAATTTTATGAAAATATCAAAAAAAAAAAAACCTAAATTAATGTTACACAGTTTATCCCAAAGTTACCTTTAAATATTTTTTTTCCAAATTGTACAGGAACGGCCATTAAATCGTAAGCAATTCTTTTTCCCTTTCGTAAAATAGGCTTAGGCCACCTTCTACTGAATTTAAATATCTACCTGCTGAGAAACCCAATAAAGAAACAGGTGTCCGTTGTCATTGTCTAAAAATATTTTTTTAAATGCCCAACTTAACTTTGGATTAAAAAGAATTTATTATTCATTATATTTAGAGGTTGGCCAGAAAGGGATGTGGAGGAAGAGCTTAACATCCCAAAGAGTACTATTTATTTTGGTTAAAAAAAAATGGCAGAAAACACACTCCTTTGAGAGAAGAACGGGATTTTTTGGGAAAATATAATATTCACCGAAGAAAAAGTGTTTTAGTCGTGCTACAAGGGGCTACTTAAGGTAAACAGGCCTCAAGGAACACGATTTTATGAAAAATATATCCAAAAGGACAGAAGTAGTGAGCGATTTTCAGTAAATGTTTGGGGGTGGCTAAGTGCACAAGGAGGTATCTATAGATCTACGACAGAATATCTTGCTCCCGTCTGTACTGAATCGATTTCCGGACAGAAATGTTATCTTTATTATTTTATCGTCTTAACCAAGTACCTCAAATAATATATTATAGATCATGTTTCCAAAATAATGGAGGTCATATAGAACATTTAAATTATTAGTAATAGGTATTATAATTTTTTGTTATAAGTGTTCTTATTACCACCATATTTTTCCTCGTATTGTATTTTAATTTTTTCCGTTCATTGTAATTTTGCTGCTTAGTTTAGAAATAGATATATCATATCATTTCTAGCATATAATATAATTTAAAGCCGTTCTTTTGATGAAAACCTCATTATAAAACTACTCCAAAAAGTTATAAACGTATTTTTAAAATTCTTGACTTTGACAAATAAGCACCTGTGACCTGTGGCAGCCAGATTTTTCAGGTGAAACTATCCTTATAGTATCATGCAGTTTTAAGACAATTGCAGCAGAACCGCAGGAAATAAAACTATTGATATAAAAATATACGGGGTATTCCATTTAAAAAATACGTCACTCGTGCTGTAGCTCTATTGTTTTTGTTTCAAATGTATTTCTGATTAGATTATTGAATTCTACGAAAAAAAATACACGAAATGGCTATATTCGTTTTTTAAAAAAGTACAGAGAAGTTCAAAAATAAAGCCATTTTTACTTTAAAATGAATAACCCTGTACATAAATAAAATACTTTTGCGATAACCTTCTGTCAAAAAAATAATTCTATGCCATGCTGTTTTTTTCGCATAAAGTAAAATGTTTTAAATATTTAAAAGAATAAAAAAGAATAATTATTTATCTCGCTTTTTTGTATGTTGTTTAAAAATTAAATGTTCTTTTTAATATTTCACGTTTTTATTGGGTTTTAACCTACACTAAAAATATAATATTTTATTTAAAACATTAAAAGGTTTCCATATAACATAACAAAAGTTTTTTTTTTAGATTAATGTAGTAGTGATGGTCTCAATGGTTTAACCTCATAATATCCTTAACGCCGCGTGAAAAAGTACGTAGGAAAATGTAATTCGTTATAAATTATACCTAGCGCATGCAAGTTCCAATTTCGCGGGGTTCAGTTTTTTATATTAAAAAAATAGTGAAGCAACGTCAAGTGTAGATATAAATAGGATGGATGACATTAAGCTAACGTCTTATGCAGATGTGTATGATTTCAAGTCCATGTAATTATTCATAAAACGAACCTCATTAAAGTGCAAAACCTCCCAATTTTTTCAAAATGCATAGATTCGAATGAAAATTTGGAACTAAGCTTCTTTAAAATCTATATTATGCCGATGGGCGCTCTTTATTTTCTAGGGGTGAAAACTACCCTTTATTGCTAAAACCTATAAAACTATACATTAAAGCTTAAATTTGGGTAAAATTTGACTTATTTAAGTTAAAAAGGTGGTATTTTGTTGTTTTAAAAATATTATTTAAAATACTTGAGCACTTTAAATTTAACACTTATTATGATTAAAAAAAAATTAACCCTAAAAAGTTAATATGTTGTTACAGTGTTTTGCATGAAAATTTGGGATTAAGCTTAACTTACTTTCCTCACCAAAATCTCTATTATGCTGAAGGTTGCTTTTTATTTTTTAGAGGTGAAAACTACCCCTTATTGCAAAAACCTTTAAAACCTTCATATTAAAACATAAGTCACATAAAATTAGGCTTATATAAATTAAAAATGAGTATTTAATTCTTTGAAACATTATTTAATATATTTCAACCCTTGAAAATCAACCCTTATTATGTCACAGATTGTACTTAAAAAATATGACTGCACAAAAGTATCACTAATTTAATTTTGTAATTTTTTAATCCTTAAAAACTCACCCCGTACAATCTTACAATGCAAAAAAATACTAAACCGCAGATTTAAAGAAAATGCATCGAATCGTTTTTAACATGCTCCGAAAAATTGTTTTTTTAAGCATAACTTTTTCATTTTATGTGATAAAAAGTTCTTTAAAAAACCATTTTGTTGGTTAAGGTCCTATATATTAAAATTGTTTAAAACCCTAACTTTTTTAAAAGGGTTAGTTTAAAGGGCCGAAACAAGCTAATCGTCGTCTATACACACACGTATTAAACGTTTATATCTCACTCAATTTCCGTCATACAGTAAATTTAAAAATGCAAACTATTTGTAATTCAAAAAGCTACAATTTGATTTCTTAGTAATTTTTATGTATCTCCCTTAGTTTTCGAGTTTATTTCAAAAAAAGGTCATTTTTATTAAAATTCGGTAATTTGATTTTCACTTGCAGCCCCATTTTTTCAGAACTAAGCATTTTAAATCGGTTAACATTTTAGAATGTATTTATGATATATAGATAAAGGGTAGCTAGATTTTTGCACTCAAAAAATGTTGTGTCTAACCTTATTTTAATCATAACTCACTCAACTTCTATGATACAACCTCTTACAAAAAAAGAAAGGTCTTTACAAATGGTTTAAAAATGTATTATTAGTTTTCCCGGAAAGATATGTAGATTTTGCGTTACTTGCCTTTGAAACTCTGAAGTTTGTGTTTGATGAATAACAGCTAACCTGTTTGTATTGGTCCCACAGCAATTACCAAAAAACCATTTTATTCATTTTAATTTTAAAAATTGCACCCACGGTACGTTAGTACTTAGGCATCAGCCTTCGTGGACTGTTCCAAGTTAAAAAAAAAAAAAAAGATGGTTTGGCAATTACCCCCAAGGTAAAGGCGCCCTTTGGCATGATATAGATTTTAATCCTTGGATTATTCCTTACCTACTGTCAAAATTTCAAGTCATTCTAAGCATTTTAAAAAAATCAAAGAAAATGGTTAGTTTCCTGGACTATAAAAAGAAAACAAAAACAAGGAAGCATCTGAAAGATGTTTGACAAGAGGCGGCTGTAGAATTTTCAATTTTTTTTTTATCTAAAACACAAAACATGGGACCCAAACCAAATATACTATACCAGATGCTATTGGCCTTAAAGAAAAGATTTTAATAAAAAAAATATTTATTTTAAGATTTGCAACAAAAAGTTATTTTTTTGGTAGCATCCAAGGAAAAAATCGAACTTTTACAAACAAATCCTCTATTTGTATTTTTTCGTGAATTTAATTAAATTTTACCTTTAAATGCCGAATTTCGCAAAAATATTTTCATTTTTCTTTAAATTAGAGGCAACTAAATTATTTGCATAAAAAATTGTTGAGTTAAAAAACTTCAACAGGTTATGGTTTTTGAAAGAAACATAGATATTTTTGAGAAATATAAGATCTGACGGTAAAATTTGATCAAATTCAAAAAAAAATGCAAATAGGGAATTTGCTTCTCAAAGTCCAAAATTTTTCTGGGATAAGGCTACTAAAAAAATAACTTTTTTTCGCAAATTCCCAAATGAAAATCATCATGTTTAAAAGGTTTAATATTTACGTGCCTAACCAAGCTGGATACTAAAAATTTTTTTTGGTGTTAGACAATGCATGTATTTAAAAGATCTACATGCTATTATAGCAATATAACCTACAGGGTGTCCCAAAAAGTTTGCATTTTTACCGATATTAAATAATGATTAAAACTCAATTATTTTAAATACAACATATTGTATTTTATCCTATTTTTAAATAGACCAATAATTTACCTACAAAATGTCTATACATGTTTCTATACCCATCTGCCACCGTTTTTTAAATACAAACGAATTTTATTTTTTTCCCTGTTTTAAATACTATCTACAGTAAACCACCGGCTTAATTTACAATTTACCTAGGTAGGCCATGGAAGTTTGTATATTAAATTGCTCTGTCAACTATTTGACATATAAGGTAAAAATTATTTATTTTGTTTGATTAATAAGGAATAAATGCTTAAAAAAATAAAATTTGCTTATATTTAAAAAAGGGTGGCAGATGGGTATAAAAATGTTTTGAACATTTTGTAGGTAAATTATTGGTCCATTTAAAGGAGTAAAATACAGTATGTTGTATTTAAAAAAATTGATTTTTATCCATTATTTAATATTGGTAAAAACAAATTTTTAAACCCTTTGGTTATATTGCTATAATACATTAGATCTTTTAATACTCATTGTCTAACCCAAAAAAAAAAAAAAATTCTATTATCCCTTTTGGACGTAATTGTAAACTATTTAAACATGGTGATTTTGCTTAAAAAAAATAGTGATTAATTATTTTCTTAAAAACGATAAGATAAGGTATGGGGAAAAATGTTAACAAAACTTATTAGAATTTTGTGTAGAATCCAAAAATGAATAAAAAAAAGGTTTTCCATTTAAAATTACAATGTTGCCGTTGGTTTCGGTTAGATCTTGCAACGCTGCACTTTCCAAAATATTTTTTAAAATGGCTTATTACCTGTTATGGCCTTTTCCAAATTTAAAAAGTTCTTTTTTGGTCCTACAAAAAATTTTAATAGGAATTCAACGTGAATCACCCTGTATATATATATATATATATATATATATATATATATATATATATATATATATATATAGAATATATATATATATATATATATATATATATATATATATATATATATATATATATATATATATATATATATATATATATATATATATATATATATATATATATATATATATATATATATATATATATATATATATATATATATATATAATTTTGTATATATTTTTAAAAAGGACTGGAAATCTTGCATAAAAACACCCAAGTGGTATGGGTAGTGTCGGATTCTTACCGACTAAAACCCCCCCCGTCGTCTCGCTCTCTACACCTTTCGCTTTTTCTTCAGTGTAGAGGCAGTTTGTTTCAGTTTCGGCTTTCTTTCTCTTTGTTTTCTATACTGTCCAAATAATTGAATAAGTTTTTTTTCCCCGGTTTTTTTTGATTCCATAACCCCTTTTCATTTGACAGCATCAAATGTTCTTCCAGTACCCCTCTGGTATTTCAATCTTGTTTGTTTCCATTTGGGGCATGCAAAAAGGGTGTGTTCCCTCGTCTTCCCCTCCGCAGTACGTGCACCTCCGTGCTTTTGTCGATCTAACAAATATTTTCTGAAGCATCCGTGTCCGGAGAGTGCTTGAGTGAGAAAATAGTCAACCTCACCATAGGGTCTATTCAACCATGGTTGAATTTCCGGGATCAATCCATACGTCCAACGTACATGTCCCATTTGTCCACATTTCTTGCCAGCGAGCGATCACATTGTCTTTAATGGTTTTTCTTTCTATCGTATTCTCAGCTTTCTCTATGGTTTTGTTAACATGCTCTGCAAAGGTTAATTTGGTGTCTAGCCATACACCGAGGTATTTCAGTGCCTTGACAGGCGTTACCAGTGTTCCTTGCACATTGAATTGAATCGGTAGTATCTTTCTCTTTGTGGTAAGTAGCACTGCCTCGGTTTTCTAAGGAGCAAGTTGGAGTTGCTTTCTTTCTATCCAGCTCACTATCCTTTGTAGTCCTGTATTCGCCGTATTCATGAGGGGTTCCTCGTTCATTGCGGTCACTACCATAGCTATGTCGTCTGCAAATCCTATTAATGTAGTTCCATCTGGTAGTGCCATCCGAAGAAGGTCATCGTAGAGGACATTCCATAAGGTTGGGCCTAACACCGATCCCTGCGGGACGCCGCTATTGATTGGTATGCTCTTCGTTGTGCCTTCTGCTTCCAGTATTAATCTTAATATATATATATATATATATATATATATATATATATATATATATATATTATATATATATATATATATATATATATATATATATATATATATATATATATATATATATATATATATATATATATATATATATATATATATATATATATATATATTACAGCAACAAATAGCGGGAATGCGGTCTGTTATGGGTTAAATGATCAGGAAAACATTTAATTCTTTAATCCTCTATATTTCGACACAGTTTGTGTCTTTTTCCAAGAGACATGGCTAAAACAACATATTCACGTTAACAAAAAAAATCTCATAAATATAAAACTACACAAAACAAAATTTACTACAATTATTGTTATTAAAATACTACAACATCACAAAACAAGATTTTTACGAGACCAAGTTCGATTTAGTTTTAACAGTATGGATTACATTTCAAGATTAAAATGAACACACGAGAGCTAAATTCTGAAAATGTAAAAACAATCTTTACTATTTTTTATTTCCTAAAATAATATCGGTAAAAAAAAAAACTTACAAAAACACTTAAAATCCCATAAAAACTATATAAAAACATCTATACATACAGAAATATTTAAGACACAGTTCTAACAAAAATAAACAGGTTGAGAAAAGTACAAAAACCAAAATGGCGGACACATAATAATACTATTTCAAAATATTGCAGTAAATGACACTTAACTGGTCAATATCGGATCTAGAATTGATCGTGTTAGGCTCTTTACTGATGTGGGTCATCTCTAAAAACATTCGTTTTCGATAATTCGTCTCCCGGTCCAAAATTTTAGTATTTTGATAATCAAAATTGTGATCAAGATCCTGAAAGTGACAAGCCAAAGCACATGAACGTTTTGCAATTCGACAATCACTTTTATGTTGTGTTATCCGTGATTTTAAACTTTGCGAAGTCTGGCCTACATAACATTTGTTACATCCCAAACATGGAATTTTGTAAACAATATTCGAATTATGCAAAGTAGGGATCTTGTCTTTCATTCTCGAGAAAATGTCACCAATTTTTAATAAGTTATACTTCGCAATTTTTAAGTTTGTACTGGCTAAGTGGGAGCATATTTTAAAACTACTAATTTTTTTTTAAGTAGCGTACCATTAAACGCTATTGTAGCATCCTAATAGACGAAGTAAACAGAATATCTGAAACATTTAAAAATGAAACGAACTAAATAAACTATTACTTTTAATTATAAGATTAAACGAACTTACCTAAGTGAAGTTTGATCATAATTATATGACCGCCTCTTCCAAATAGATCACTATGTAGTTCACTCTTTCGCCGCCAGGTGGAGCCACGCATTCTAAAGTCAGACAAAAACACCTCTCGCCGCTGTACCATTCCCGTGCGCAACCCTGGATACTTCATTATTTTAAAGCAGTAACTGTTGCAATAAATTACATAGATCACGCGGGTTCGGGCAGGGAGGGAGTGATCTTTGGAAGAGGCGGTCATATAATTATGATCAAACTTCACTTAGGTAAGTTCGTTTAATCTTATAATTATATTTCCCGCCTCTTCCTTCAAGATCACTATGTAGATGTTTAAAGTTAATATTGCAACAGTTATAGGAAAATTAAATAACACATGTAAGGGATATATTTTATTAGTTTGATAAATCCCTATACTTAATAACTAACAAATAATACAAACTGTGAAAAAAAACGAAATTGTAATAAACGAATAAATGTTGATACCTCTGTTAACAGCTGCTGGCGAGGACGCATGCCTGGTACTGTGTGCCGTAAAAACGTTTGTATCTATTCCACTTGTCTTTAATGTCAGACGGATCCAACAACTAAAAGTCTGGGCCGTTGCTTTTTTGTACGGTTTTTTGCAAGTTAGAAACAGTTTTGACAGTTTGCTCGACTGTCTAAAACCAGAAGTCCTCTTTAAGTAGCAAAATAGCGTACTTGCAACGCATAGTTTAGGTTTGTTGTGGAAAAAAGGTAATACTAATAAAGGCTGGTATCTATTTGGGGCAGAGGTTTTGATCCTAGCCGGAACTTTTATTTCTATTTTTCATTTAATATTTCAATATTTTGAACCTCTATTAATGAAAATGTTTGTACTCTATGTGCTGTTATCAGAGCCATTAACATTGATAATTTTTGTGACAATATTTCTAAACTAATTGTTTCATTAGGGTAACAAGTTTCTAAATAATCTAAAACTAAAGACGGGTTCCATGTTCGGTGGTATTTAGGTAAAGGAGGTCGTACCTTAGCAATGCCTTTAAAAACCTTTTGATCTGGTGATTTTCGCCAACTCGTGGAGAAATAAGCAATGCTAGAGCAGATTGTATTATATTTAATGAACTGTAAGACATTCCCTTGTTGAACAAAGAAGATAAAAAATATAATATGTTTTGTATATTTAATTCATAGAAATTTAATTTCTGTTCGGTACAAAATTCCCACCATAACTTTAACCCGCTTCCATATTGTTTGATTGACAACTCTGTTAAAGATGAGATTGATATGTCAATTGCCTCTTCAGGTACCTTATGGACTATCATTGTTTGCCGGATAAAAGTCCTGCTTCCAGGGAAAGCTTCTGGTGCGGACATGGGGCGTCCTATTAATAGATAATAAATTGATATTGGGAAAGAAAGTACCGACTCTTTAACAAGCACTGATTTAAGTAGAGGGTACCACGGTTGGCTTGGCCAGCAAGGAACAACCACAATACCCTCAGCCTTATCTGTTAAATTTTTTTTTTGTAGTACTTTAGCAACGAGTGAAAAAGGTGGAAATGCGTAAAAATTATAATCAGTCCAAGACACTGTAAAGGCATCAACAATTTCGGCTTCTGGGTCTTTAAACCACAAAGCAAATCTCCTACACTTTGAATTAATTCTAGAAGCAAATAGGTCTATCTCTGGAGTTTGTTATACGCGACAAATATTTTTGAATGCATAATTTGCAAGGGTAAACTCAGTTTCAGTCTCTATGGAACGAGGCTTCTGATCGGCAATAGAATTTTCTTTAGCCTTTATGTAGGATGCAAAAATAAATATATTATGTCTTTCACACCACTGCCACATTTGTCTAGCAAGGCTATTGAGATGTGGAAACTGAATTCCTCCCATTCGGTTTATGTACGATATGGCTGTCGTGTTATCAATCCGTAACAAAGTATCACAGTTCACAAGGTCCTTAGCGAAACATTTAAGTCCAAAAAATGCAGCCAAAAGTTCTAAATAGTTTATATGATATTCTTTGTCTTTTTTAGACCAAAACCCTCGTGACTTACAGCCGTTGCAGTAAATGCCCCAGCCCGATCGATAACTGTAACTGAATATTTCTAGTTTAAACGTTAAACTGTGAAGAGTATTTTTACTAAAAAGATGATTTTTCCACCAAAAAGGATCTGTTAAAACCTCGTTAGAGATTAGCATTTTATGATTATAAGATCCTTTAGATTTGTGTAAAGCTAAAAACATTGCTCTTTCACAGTTTTTTTGTATAAAGCCATATTTAATAGGTGGACATGTCGCAACTTATTTGCCGATTAATTTTGCAAACTCCTGAATAGTAAACTTAGTACTGTGTAAGATTTTTAGAATGTCTTTTAAAATACTGTGTTGTTTTTCTAAGGGTAAACTTACAGACATATTTATAGTATTATATAAAAAACCCAAATATTTTATTTCCCTGCATGGAACAGCTACGCTCTTCTCTGAATTAGTTATAAATCCTAAATCTAATAATACTAATAAAACTGTTTTGGTTGCATTAATATTGGATAAACATTCTTTATAAGAACGACCCATTAACAAAAAATCATCAATATACAAAACCGATAAGAAATCCCGTTGCCCCAAGTAACATAATATAGGCTTCATCAGTTTTGTAAATAGATAAGGCGCTGTATTGAGGCCGAAAGGTAAACAAGTATATTCATAAATTGTCGGGCAAAAACAATTATATATTTACGATGCTTTTTGTGTATCGGGACTAAGTGATAAGCATCTTTAAGATCTAATGAGGCAAGAAACATATTATTAGATAATAATTTTGTGACCATTTTATGGTCTTCCATTTTAAAGTGGTCTGTTTTAATAAACTTATTTAGTTCTTTTAAATTTAAAATTAATCTGAATGATCCATTAGGTTTGGGCCTTAAAAAAATATTTAAAATAAACTAATCGTGTTGAAAGGAGACGTTTAATTTCAGCATTTAAAATTTTTCTTCAGTCAGAGACCATTTTAATTCATTAGGTACATATTTTTAACACGGATATGGAGAAAAAGAAATAAGGTAACCTTGTATCCACGATAATAAAAGCTTATGTGAGGTTAGTGATTTCCAAGAACTTATAAAATATTTTTACCTGCCGCATTTATAAGCTACCTCTAAAGTGTCTATTGTTGGCCGCCCTTCATTTGGTTGCGTCGATAAAATAGAGCATTCTCTTTCATCGGCCGGAGGTTCTTTCGAGACCTCCTGACGCTGTTTGTGCTGCTCTTTTAGCACTGCCAGAACCTCCAGATTAAGTTTGGGTGCATTAGCAAGAGCTAAATTATTGGGAGGGGGTATTTTTGGATATGGCAGCTAGTACTTCAGGATCAAGGCCTTCCTGTAATATTTTGGACCAAATTTGAACAAGCTCGTTGTTCGGGCCTTTTGTAGTACTTTGATTTGCAGCACTGTTTTTACCAAGAAGGCTAAGAAGATCTTCAGACATCGCACCACTAGATTCAGCACCATTTTCGTCATATTCTGCACAGAATGAGAGAAGTGACAACAACTAAAATATTTTAGCTAGATGACATATAAAATTGCTAAACTTGTTAGCGGTATTCATAAAAAATAAAAAAGGTGCGGATGACTATGCCAAAACTCATTAACACTTTTTAATAAGATCTGTCAAGACTAGTTGGTCATAAATTAGTACAAAAATATGCCAAAACTCGTTAGCTATAAATTAATATAAAAATATGCCAAAACTCGTTGACATTTTTTAATAAGACCTGTCAAGACTCGTTGGTCATAAATTAGTAAAATAATATGCCAATACTCGTTAGCCATAAATTAATATAAAAATATGCCAAAACTCGTTGACATTTTTTAATAAGACCTGTCAAGACTCGTTGGTCATAAATTAGTACAAAAATATGCCAAAACCGTTAGCCACAAATTAATATAAAAATATGCCAAAACTCGTTGACATTTTTTAATAAGACCTGTCAAGACTCGTTGGTCATAAATTAGTAAAAAATTATGCCAAAACTTGTTAGCCATAAATTAATATAAAAATATGCCAAAACTCGTTGACATTTTTTAATAAGACCTGTCAAGACTCGTTGGTCATAAATTGGTACAAAAATATGCCAAAACTTGTTAGCCATAAATTAATATAAAAATATGCCAAAACTCGTTGACATTTTTTAATAAGACCTGTCAAGACTCGTTGGTCATAAATTAGTACAAAAATATGTCAAAACTCGTTAGCCATAAATTAATATAAAAATATGCCAAAACTCGTTGTCTCGAGAATAATTCAAAAAATATGCCAAAACTCGTTGGCCATAAAATAATACAAAAATATGTCAAATTGCCACATACATAATTATACTTCTCTGTCAAGAGAAGTTGACATCATATAAAATAAAAATAATTTTTATGCGCCAAAATTTTTAAAATATTAATCGAGCTTCGTCGTTATATTCCAAAACTCGTTGGTATATTATATACTTTTTAAAACAAATAGTGAGGTACTTACGCTCTGAATCTGATGGTTCATAACCACAACTAACCACAACTCACTGGAGAAGGATTACGTATTTTTTTCCGTTTCCTCTCCTTTTTAAGTCGCGCCACCTCCTTCGATAGCTTTTTTAACTGACTCGTTACCACAGATATCTCGTCATATGAAGTAGAATCCGAATCATCTTCATCCGAGAAGACCCGTTTTCGAGACTTTTGCGCCCGTTTACTCATTCTGACATGTGATATACGAAACCGAGCGGAGCGACGTGGTTCCACCCGCACGCAAAAGAATAAATGAAGTATCCAGGGTTGCGCACGGGAATGGTACAGCGGCGAGAGGTGTTTTTGTCTGACTTTAGAATGCGTGGCTCCACCTGGCGGCGAAAGAGTGAACTACATAGTGATCTTGAAGGAAGAGGCGGGAAATATAATTTAACTTAAAAGGTGCAATAAATATATTGTAGTAATAATTACTCCCAGAAAGTAATGGTCGTGTAATCACTTTTTTATTGGACTTTTAACTAAAAAAAATATTGGGTGCATATATGTATAATATCATTGGAAATTACCACAAAAAATATTGAATTTTCTCTTTGAAGAAAATAAGACACCCCTACCCTAGAAATACCTATATACAACAATATTGAGTTGTTAAATATACTTGCCCATGCGTAAAATCACAACAAAAAAATCTCGAATACACGTATTCATATATGTTTTGGGGGAATAGACTCTCTTCTCTAGACAATCTTCCATACTTTTACAGTTTTAACTTAAAAATCTATTTTATAAAAAAAATACTATTTATTTAAAATAGACACTTTCGTTTTATTGCATCATGCAATTAGTTTTATCCTTAACTAAAATCTTGTGTGTTGTGACTTACCACTGTATAAACGTTTAACAACCTGGCTGTAAAGTAGTTACCAGTGCTGAAGCTTACCTGAAAATAAAGAAAAGAGAAGTACGTTAAAAATATTGGAAAAAGTTGTAACTATATGTGTTTTGACACTTATCACTCATTAATTATTAAACAAATCAACGTAGTAAGTTTTTACATATTTTTAATACTTTTAAAAAAAGTTATTGGTACTAATTAATAGACTATCTTTTAAATTTATTGAAGCAAAAAAACCTTATAAACATCGGGGTAAAGGTAAAACAAAATTGATGATTAGATTTTTACAATGTATTAAAAAGCTTTTATGTTGTTAAGAACACACCCCAAATTATTATAAATAATTTTATTAGTGATATGATAAGGAGAAAACAAACTTTAAGATAAAAAAATATTAAAAAACATGAAATATATATAACCGAGGTTTGTTCTACCAGAAAAGGGTTTTTTAAGCCAAATGCTACTAAACAATAATATGAAACTGTGTTTGTTACTAGATAGTCCCCATATAATTTTCTCTTTCTATTTTTAGTTAAAACATCTGATTTTTTTTACTGTTTTTAAGAGCATCTTCCTAAAACTTCAGCTGATTTTTATAATGCAACAACGCGTCAAACACATTTTTAGGTGTTTACATTTCTTAATTTACATTATTAAGAATCAGTAGCAGGGTAGCACAACCGTAAATTTCCTATTTTCACTACTTAAAAAAATATTTATGATTATTTAAAAATGGGGGCTAATTTATTAATGCTTACAATGCGTTTATTGCTGCTCCTTTATATATTTGGATTTTTAGTGACTAACCGACAAAACATTATCAAAAAATTTGAATTCGCATATATTGAACTATGTTGCTACGGCAAAGCCAAAGATATACGAGGGGGTGTTTGATCATAATAGATCTGTCTATTATTCATAAATAGTTTACACTTTTTTGCAGAACTAGTCCTAAAATACAACTTCATTAAAAGCGCTGACGTATATAAAAAGATGTAAAATAGTGTACACTATTTCCGAATAACAAACAAACCTAATATCACATGGACCGGCAAAGGGTATCGATGCGCAGTTCAAAAGTAAGGCGAAAAAATGTGTCCGTGCCCTGTGGCGGTAGTCATCGCTTAGGGTCTTAAATCATGCGCAGAACGGACTAGCAGACCGATTTTATTTACACGTTTGCCGCCGGCCGGTGCCGCCGCTTGTGTGAGATTTTTTAGTTTTTGGACTGACTTATTTTGTGATTTGTGATAAAATTTCTGTATAATATATATAGATTTTACTGTTTTATAGACATATTTTGTGTTTAGTGGTAGCATTTATACATTCCTTTTGTTTATAAAAAATTTATAAACTGTTTTTTGATGATCACTGGTAGGTAGAAGGAATATATATACTCCGCTCTGCCTGCTAATTGGTCGGCTTCTCCTTGCCGATCAATCGACACGTTGGAGCCTCGGAGGAAGTTTATATTTTGATTCTTTTTTCTTTCTTGCACGCTTATTCGCACTGCCTCTAGTAAATGTATGCTCGTTTTGTATAAATTCATTTAAGATATTTACAATATCTTATTACCGCTATCGAAAACATAATTCTAAGCAGGAAAAGAGTAAATGTTATTTGTACCAACATTTTTTTCTCTTTTGTTTATAAGTTTATTGTACGGCCATATGCAAGTCCAGTCAAATAAACCCATTCCTAATTGATAGGAGACAGACAGTATATTATACGCTCCTTTACTGCTCCCCAAGCAAAGCAGAACCCCTTAAATATACGGAAAGCGTTCAAACTTCGTCGTTTTTGAACTGACATAAAACCGTGTAAAGTAGACACTCACGGGTTTAATCGATTCTAACAGTTTTAAAACCGTTTCACAGCGGTACAAAGACTGGGTCTTTGGTCTGCGTATTAATGATTTTGTTATCTTATTGTTAATGTTACCACCTAACATAATTTATATATGTATAAAAACGCAAAATAAAAAAAACAGTATCTAAATATAGAAAAAAGAGTTATTTGTGCAACTAAATAGGAAAAGCACTACTTTTCGTAACGAGCAGAGCAAAAGAATATAAGTTATAAAAAATAGTGTTTCCCAACGCGTTTTACATAATATTTTTTACAATTTTGAATATGATATGATTGTTTTTAATTAAAGTTTATAATGTAAAAAACTTTTCAAAATACATTGAAGTTGTCAAATAGCTTGCTTTTCATCACCAGTTGCAAAAAAATTTACTTTTTGTAACTAGTTATGAAAACTAAGATATTTAATAACGTCAATGAGTTTTGAAAAGTGTTACTTTAAATGTCAAAATTAGAAAAAAATATATTTCATGAATATAATTTAATTAATGATTTATAGACATTTCTAAGTCCGACACTGGTCCTTTATTTCAAATACGCATGCTGGATAACCTTATCGTTTGTTTAGTGTGCGCTAGCGTAAACTTGCCATAAATGCGATTAGCGATTATATATCTAAAGTTATGTTATCTATGCCTAATATGTAATATAAAACAGATGCATTTTTTCAACCAGCCCGCCACCTGAAAAACCACCGCGTATCCTCGTCACAACCAAGTGACGATTCATTTTTACGACATTCATTTCCGTTTTGCAAAACAGACATCGTTCGGTTCTCAGTAGGTTTGCTCCTTGCGCTGTTGTTTAATGTATCCTGTTTTCTTTTTATAAAATTAAAAGTGCGTTTAACATAATTTTGTTGCACAATAGACTACACTGAAAAAGAGTTCTGAGTCTGATTCAAAGAATTTATATGTGTTGACCGTTTGATTGCAATTAAACTTTAAAATGGCAACAACAAGAATGGGCATTAAATTGATAAAGACATGGTTTGACGGTTTTAACATTGCAATGGTCTTGGTTAAAGCAACGCGGCGCAAACTGCTTCGTATTGATTTCGAGAGCCTGTACTTCAAGACTTATATTTTTATTGTCAGAGCATTATTTTTAACAATCATTATTACCGGAGAAAAATGTCAGAACAGTAAAAATTTCTGTGGAATGCTTAAACAATTTCACAAAATTGTTTTACTTAAAATTTTTTAAATTATTAAGGTTTGCTACGTTATAGATCACAACACAAAATGCAAAAGGCTAACCAAAATTCAGAAAAATTAATAATGCACCAAGAATCGGCAAGAATATTTCCGCGAAATTAGGGCATATCGAGAATTAAACCAGGCTAAATTGTATTTGGAAAAAATGGTTTAAAATCATGCTGTCTTCTGTTTTCCAATATATAAAAAATATATTTTTTAAAAATTATGTTAATACGTGTACGGTTAGACGTCGGTTGTTTGCAAAATATAATTCGCATATGCAACGCGGAATATTTAGGTCAAGGTCAGTAGATGATAAATAGGAGATTTTTTGTTGTTTCTAGTCATAAAAGAAAATTTTAACAATCTATTAACCTCTTTTCTAGTGATTTTATGTTAACAATCTTTCGTTGGTTCAGTCTCAAGACGAAAAATATGGCAGAGCACGTTTGGTACTATCGTGAGGCTCCAAACAGACTACGGTTCGAAAAGATACAAAAGTAACAGTTCTTGGAAACACCGGTCATATTAATTAGAGATAAGCAAAGCTGCGATTTTTCAATCGCAATCGAAACTGTGATTGCGAGTCTTTAATCGCTGCGACTGTAACCTGCGATTGCGATTTTGATTTTTAAAATTAGTAAACGACGACGATGGCGATAAATTGCGTTAGTTGTTAGTTTTTTAACAACAAATAAAATCGATAAAATGAAAAAAAAGGGGGAAAAGAAAACAATGTTGCATAGTACATTACAATCATTACATACATACATGTAACTTAAATTAAAAAGAGTTGTATAACAGTATACCTAATATATTACTAACCTAACGAAACAAGTAATGCACCCCGCTCACATTAAAATAATAAAGTATAAAGAATGCCGATTGGATAACAAACATAAATGCTGGCTCAGATTTGCAAATTATTTACATTTTCCTTAGCGCGAACGGCGCGAGTAGCGACCAAATCGCAATCGCAGCATGTTATAGGATCCGGCGTCTAGCGCCGAGAAGAACTCTTGACCTCGGGCCCAGCATTTGTAAAACACAGTGACTTCCATGTTTCTTTAAAGCGATGGTGGTTGTCTAAAAAGTTAAACTCGCCTGATCGCTAATGATTCAATCGCAGTTTGCTAGGAAGAGTAATCGCAGGTTACGATTGCGAGTTTAAAATCGCTGCGATTAATTCGCAGTTCCCGATTTTTTGCTCATCTCTAATATTAATTTCTTTTTTTTCCTTAGTGTTAACATCGTGTATTTTTGTAATAAAACAATTTCGTAAAGAAATATTTCTAATTTTTCATCTAGAATCACACAACTATATATTTTTATATCATCGAGAACACCATGTATACATATAATATATTTACACACATGCACTAAGTATTCCATATCAAAATATTAATAGTTCACAAAAAAAAAGTTTGTTTATGAGGTTTATTCATGGCGATAAATTTTCTTTTTACACTTTTTTGCATGGCACTTAATCATCTAGTTTTGACATTACGTTTCTTCTTAAATGTAAGTGGCTAATGAAAATGTTTAACCACTTCAGCTAAGAAATGGATCTTTATTAAAATTAAATATAGGGTAATTATCAAAGTTGTTAATTTGAAGGTTGTTAAAATAAACACCACCTAAAGACTTGTTTATTATAACTGAAATTTAAAAAAAGTGTATCTAATGTTATTTAAACCTTACTTAAAATGTTTAAACTAATCTACCAAAAATTTTCGTATTTAATTTTTAATGGTTTTTTGAATTTTATCAATATAAAAACCATAAAGCCATACCCAAACTTATAGTGAGCCCAAAATTGAGGTTTAAATATAAAAATATCAAGAATGTCTAAAATAGGTGTACAGTAACCTTCCTTTAATAAAATTACGTCTACAAGTGCGGATCTGGTTGGTATAACTTCGAGTAACATTACGGATACAATCGCAAACAGTTACAACAACACTGATAATTTTAAAATGGCCCCCTATTATAAAAAATGATTTGCTGTCGCATTAGTATATATGTATGTCTTTATTGAACAAGATCCTATAAAAAATCATTATTTTATTGTATACAGAGTGTAACATAAATATGGAACGCTCGAGATACCTCCCACATCGTCTATCCAATTTTTATAAAACTATGTACTTATAGGTTCGAAATTACGCCGGATCGGATGGTGAGCTCCGCGTCGTTGCCAAGTTTACCGTTTTTCTGAAATCGAATTGAACTTCGTTTTTTAAATGGAACACCCTGTATTTGATTCAGTTTTTGAGTTCTGCTTAAAATTGTGTATACTTTTTGTAAAAAGTATTTTTTCTAACGATAACAGTTTCTAAAAGAATTAAGATTAAATTAATACTTAATGTATTTTACCTACAAATACAAGAATAAACAATACAGGAGGCAATAACTTAACAACAATAAACAAAACAAAATTAAATCAGATGCTTAAAATGTTGCCCATTTACTTTTTTGCACCTAAGCAAGCTGAGTTCTGCGTAAAAGCATGTAAAACATTTAGAAGGCTGTCAGTTTCCTCAATTCTCCTACATTCTGCTGCTATCCTTAACTTTAAATCATCAAGGTCAGTGGGCTTGGTTTTAAAAACGACGTTTTTTAGGTGGCCCCACAAGAAATAATCGAGTGGCGACAAATCCGGAGACCGAGCTGGCCACTCGATTGTGCCCCTACGTCCAATCCATCTTCCAAAAAGAAAAACATTACTTAGATACTGCCGAACATTACGGGCATGGTGAGGTGGGGCTCCATCCTGCTGAAACCATATTTCGTCACTTGGTGCTTGATTATTGCCTAAAATATCATTTTAAAATAATAAAAAAAAAGTAAAATATTGCTTTTTTTACTAATGGGAAAGTTTGTCGGACGAGCCGTAGGCGAGTGTAGTAGTAAAAAATAAATTAACACAACTTACGATTATTTGGAAATAGTTGCACAAGAGCCAGGACAATTTCATTTCTTAAAAGCTGCAGGTATCTTTCCCCATTTAACGTCTCTTCCATGAAGAATGGACCAATTATTCTTCGACCTATTATACCAGCCCAAACATTTACTTTTCAAGGGAACTGGGTGTGATTTTCGCGTGTCCAGTGAGAGTTTTCCCTGGTTCAATAACGACAATTATGTCTATTAACAGTTCCGTTTAAAAAAAGGTTGATTCGTCAGAGAAGACTATCTGGGGGACAAAATCTGGATTGGCGTTGCAGCGCTCCATCATAATTTCACAAAATTGTAAGCGTATGTCATAGTTGTCTTCTGAGAGCTCTTGTACCAATCTTATTTTGTAGGGATGAAACTTTTCGGTTTTTAGCAGGCGGTCTACTGACATATGGGAAATGTGATTTTCTTCTCCCATTATTCTGGTAGAAAGGTGGGGATTTTCCTCTAAACTCAACAAAACGTTCAGAGCCTTATCACCCTCTGTTGAACTTTTAGGTCGGCCAGAGTGTGCAGCATCTTTTACGTGTCCAGATTCACGGAATTTTTTAAAAACTTTGCTTACAGTAGATCTTGTTATCGGATTTCTGTCAGGATATTTGTCATTAAAAATATTACAAAATTTTTGTTGTGTTCTCATTCTGTCCCCATAACCCAGCATCATTAAAATTTTGATTCTTTGGGTTTCAGTTAAATGATCTATTGTGTGTAAATAATTTGTGTAAAAATATTGACAATGTCAGATAATCCAGGTAAGTTTACATGTGCAAGTATTTGTAGGTAAAACACATTAAGTATTACTTTGATCTTAATTCTTTTAGAAACTGTTATCGTTAGAACAAAATACTTTATACAAAAAGTACCTATACACAATTTTAAAACTCAAAAACTAAATTAAATACAGGGTGTTCCGTTTAAAAAAACGAAGTTTCATTCGATTTCAGAAAAACGGTAAACTTGGCAACGACGCGGAGCTCACCATTCAATCCGGCGTAATTTCTAACCTATGAGTACATAGTTTTATAAAAATGGATAAACGGTGTGGGAGGTATTTCGAGCATTCCATATTTATGTTACATTCTGTATATGTAATTAAATATAGGTACATAAGCTCCATTTTCTCGCTAAAAAACGTAATTTTCCAGAAGCACGTGCTCTTTTACTGCGAGTCGAATTGTACTCTATTTTGTTCCGAGCTTGTATAGTAGTCGTAACATTTTCCGGACAGCCCTTTATAGCCTGCTCAAGTAAAAAATAAGCAAAATGTATTTCGTTTCAGGTTGGCATTATTTTTAAATTAACGGTTAGGTAAAAAGAAAATATATTTTTAAAAAAGTATATGGTGAAGAAAATGAAATCATTGTCTAAACAATAAAAAAAGGTCACTTTTGCACACAAACTGACTGCTTTATCTGCGGCTATAATTTATGTTTATACAGGGTGGGGCACCCCAACCACCACGGAGTTTATACGAGAGCCCGTGAGAATTTTTAGAAAATTATTTTGCAGGATGTAAGCAGAAAGTTATGCAAAAATAAAGTCATGTTTTGATAAATGTCTTTATACCTAATCCCCACCCTTTTTGAAATATTTGCAAATATCTGATTTTGTAGAACTTTAGTAAAAAAAGTTTTTCATCGTAAATATTTAAACTAGAATGAAATTACCATAGCCAATATTTAGTAAATATACTGTAACTACAATATGGTTTAACATTTTTATTAAAATATTATACAGGGTGATCAAAAAATAATTTCTAATATTATGAACGTACTTTTGCAAATAACTTTCTTATTTTAAATGGAACACCCCGTATTTGACCATTTAATATTATGCAGAATTTTATTACCATTTCATTGATTTAGGGTTTGCCTATACCTAAATTCTTAATTTTTTTAATTATTTCGAATTTTGTGTAGTGCGTGCATTTAACTCGTATAGTATTACCATAATTTTTTTTTTAACTAAGGAGACTTTGACACAGAGACGTTACGATTGTTATAACCATGTTTTTAGGTATGTGTTAAATACACGCACTACACAAAATTCAAAATAATTAAAAAAGTAACGGTTTTAAGCATAGGCAAACCCTATATCAATGAATTGGTAATAAAATTCTGCATAATATTAAATAATCAAATACAGGGTGTTCCATTTAAAATAAAAGAGTTATTTGCAAAAGGGCGTTTATAATATTGGAAATTATTTTTTGACCACCCTGTATAATATTTTAATAAAAATGTTAAACCATATCGTAATAATAATAGTTTACTAAATACTCGCTATGGTAATTTAATTCTAGTTTAAATATTCACGATGAAAAAAATGTTTTAGTAAAGTTCTACAAAATCAGAAATTTGCAAATATTTCAAAAATGGTGGGGATTAGGTATAGGGACATTTATTGAAACATGGCTTTATTTTTGCTTCAGAATTCAAAATCGATAAGAAATATAGAGTGTCCCATTAAAAAAAAATACTTTGATATAGTACTTTTTTTTTAATCACCCTCTATAAATGCAAATATTTTTAAATGAAGGTCCTCTACCGTCTGCATACATCCTGCAAAAGAATTTTCTAAAACTTCTTAGGGGCTCTCGTATAAACTCCGTTTCGGTTGGGGTGCCCCACCCTCTATAGCAGCTATTCTTAACCGCTGGTATGGCGGACCACCAGTGGTCCGCGGAGAAATTTTACTGGTCCGCGGACAACTTCTTCTCTCCGCGAAAAAAAATTACTTATTAAAATAGCAACAATAATATCTGAATTTTAATTTATAAAATGACGAAAAAAAAATACAACTAGTCGGCGAATTTTTTTTTTACAAATTTTACTGGTCTATAGGACTCGCTAATTTAAATTTAACCCATAATTTATTTAAACAATTTTAACAGAACTTTGACAAATTAATTTTTAAAACCTTGAAAATACATTGATAAATATTTTATGTTACATAAAAAGTTGCCTTATACTTTACTTTCAAAGCCCAGAAAATTGGGTTAAAAACATTAATTAAGATGTTCTATTTGTTTATTTAAATGTTGCTTTTTTCAGTTACAAAAACGAGGTTGCTGCATATCTAGTACAGGCCTTTATAAGCATTGGGAAACCCAAATTGCATTTATATCTTCCCTTTAAACAGAGTCAAAAAATATTTTAATGTCTATAAAAGTTGTTTTTTTTTTAAATATCGTAGGGGGAAATAAATGTTTTGAAATTTCGTTTCGGTATTCGTGTTTCTGATATTTTTTTAGGAATTGAAAAGTAAAGTTCGAGAGAGCTTTTATAAAGATTAGGAATATTTCAAAAAAACACACTTTTCGAAGAACATTGAAAAATCTCTAGAGTATCGCCAAATAAAGACCCTGGCGCAGGAACGAATCTTAATTTTGGTATTTAAAGGTGGCGATGTTTAATTTTCTATTTAAATTACCTGGAAAAATGCTTCTTGTAGTTTGGAAATCTATTACTCAGAAACAGAATACTGTATAGTAACAAAAAAGACAGCTTTTTGTAGGAAATTTAACGCTCTACGAAAAAGGTCCAATTAAAGATTAACGTAAGGTCAGAGGTTTCGGTGTTATCAAGCCAAAACCACTGAATTGTTAAAAATTATAGTATTATTTGCTAATAAATGCGATGAAATCGATTTATACTACTTACATATTAGCAACACTAGAACAAAAATTTATAAATCGGCGAACAGCTAGTAATTCGTTCTTTATAATAATCCAAATAAAATATTTTTTTTTATCAAATTTCCTACATAGACGAATATATTTGACATATATTGCCTATTAAAATATGTTCATGGCTATTTTTGATTTTTAAAAAATATAATTAAATTCTTATTACATGTTCCACCTACTTGTTAACAACAAAAAATATTATTAAAAATTAAAGTTTGAAATACATATAGAGAATATGCCTGTGAGGTCTTGCCTACGTGTTTCCATTCATGGCTACCTGGCAAGCAGGTGTAAACAGGTAAGCTAATATAAAAAAATGCAGCGATTTGTTAACCAATAATAATATATATGACAAAAAAGATTATTTAATAACAAACGCGAAAGTAAAGTATTGCCTACAATAAACCGTTCAAGAAATATTATTGCCGAGCTTAAAGTTTAAAAATCGAAGCAAGTAAAGTTGCACAAGGGAGAGTTCCGAGTGTCCTATTCAGTGTAATAATAGATGATGGAGAATCGCAGCTGGGTGCGACGCGTTCGTTGAATAGGAGAGAGTACGCATGCTTTTTTTACATAGTTTAAGAAAGATAGCATTTTCGTGTTGTCGTGGTAAATCATTGAAATGACATTTCGTCAAACACGTGCTACGTAGTATTGTTTTGATAAAAAAATTGATAAATAATGACTGACCGGAATTTATTTAATTACATTTTTAATTTGATAGATGTCTAATCTGTTACTAGTTTAATTTTTTGACCACACATTTCGCATTCCTTCACCGACTTTTGAAAACGTACGCATCCAGGAAGCGAGCAATCGAATTTTTCGCGAGAGTAAAAATCTTTCTATTTCTTATTATTATCTAATTACTTACTCGCTTTGTTTATGACAGCTAAAGGGTAATTTTTTTTGCTCCGATTTTTCTGCAAATTTGAAGTATGGGGTTTTCGACCCTGCCAATTCCATCCCATATATGCAAATTGGAAAATTTGGGCAACAAATTTTGACAACTTCTTTTTGAGCCATCCTGTATATTAAAACGTCACGTCTTTTAACCTAATTTGCCAAGACGAACGACAAAGGTTTCAAAAGTTTTTCACGTATTTTCACTTTAAAGGCGAGTTTCCGTTTGACAGCTGTCAAATTTTGACTTTTCGAAAAAAACGCCAAAGGCGAAAAAGTGTTAATTTTTCGACCCTGCCAATTCCATCCCATATATGCAAATTGGAAAATTTGGGCAACAAATTTTGACAACTTCTTTTTGAGCCATCCTGTATATTAAAACGTCACGTCTTTTAACCTAATTTGTCAAGACGAACGAAAAAGGTTTCAAAAGTTTTTCACGTATTTTCACTTTAAAGGCGAGTTTCCGTTTGACAGCTGTCAAATTTTGACTTTTCGAAAAAATCGCCAAAGGCGAAAAAGTGTTAATTTTATGGATATGGCAATTTTTGTCGATTTTTGAAAAAAAAATCTTCACTTGCTCCTGTCGTTTATGGAAAAGTTTATTTAATTTAATTAAAAATAGCCATGTACATATTTTGATAGGCAACACATGTCAGATGTATTCGTCTATGTATAAAATTTGATAAAACAAATATTTTATTCGGTTATCAGATGGTTAAAGGTCGACCTACCTCTGTATCCTCTACTATAATTCTTATCCTAACAGCTCATAATCATGCCACACGCATCCTTAACATTTTCCGGAAGAAGTCCTGAAAATTTAATTTCAAGTTTTATTTCTAGAATCGTTAAACTATTAACTTTGTTAAAATTAACATACACTCCAAACTTTCTAATTCACGTGTATATATAAACTTTCTTTTACTTTAATTTAGACATTTATGTTATGTCAGTACCTAGACTATAAGATTTTGTGGTGAGTCCCTATGTGTTAAAATGTGTATATTTTTTGAAATTTAATTTTTTTTTTTAATAATGCCAAAAATCATTGTTTTCTCAATTTAAGAAGTTGTAGAATAAAAAAGTTGTCGTAAATTTAAAAGTCTTATAAAATATAATTTTGCTTACCTACAGATGTTTCCATTACTTCTTCGAGACCCCACCTATGTAAAATTAATTTGTCTCTTCCACTAATACAAATAACGTATTTATTAAACAAAACTTATAAAAATTAGTAAACCGTAGAGATTCTGAAAATAGATTAAAAACAATGAGCTTTGCGTTGTGTCGTTTGAATGTGAAAGCGACATTTGGACAAGATATGACCTAAACTAGTTAAATATTTTAGGGATACCCACAAGTTGTAGCACAGGTAATAAATTTGTTAACTGTAAACAGTATTGTTTTTATTTTAAACAAATAACTTTTTTCTTGCCAGCTTAGTTAAAAATGTATGTTAAATAATTTCATCTGGATCATGTACAAGATCCCTAATTGTTTTTAATAAGACAATGATCTATTAAAAAAAAATCTTATTTTAAACAACGCTGACAAATAAATTTATGTCGACTATCAAAGTTTTTTTTAGTCCAACAAAATAGGGTCCGTTTTGTTAGATTATTTTTTTTTTAAGTAAATAGGTTTGTTATTAAATCTTATAACTAAAATTATGTTAAATAAACAAACATTTTGTTTTTATTATAAATTAGTAATTCATGTTATCTAAACTAAATTAAATCTATATTAAATGAGATAATATTGTGTTAGAAGAAAAACATAATTTTTGTAATTAATTTAAGTAGTTAATTAGACCATTGCTTTATTTATATATTAATATATATATATATATATATATATATATATATATATATATATATATATATATATATATATATATTTATATATATATATATATATATATATATATATATATATATATATATATATATATATATATATATATATATATATATATATATATATATATATAAAAGAGGAAGGGTAGTCGTGACTGACTAGTTAAAGAAAAAATTCCGAGTAGTGGAAATGCAGTCAATTAAAAAGGCCACTTTAAGTAATTAAATCTTTATTGAAAAGTCGATTTTCGGAAACCCCTTTTCCCATATCGGGGAAACAAAAATAAAAAAAAAATGATTCTTGTTAGATAAAAACAAAAATAATTCTCCTTTTACAAAGTTCTTAATTGGAAAAACATGAAACAGGTTAATAAATGAAAACAAACCCATTCCTTCCTCTTGCCCCCAACTTTTTTTTAACGGGAGGGGTTGCCACCGTGTTAAAAAAAGACTTTTACCGGAGGTGAAAGAAATATAATAAAAAGCAAAAGAATTTATATTTAAAAAACTTAAAAAAAACGGGGATGGTTTTTAACGAAATGAGCCGTCAGTTGGGCCAAGAAGTAAAATTTTGATATAATGATTTTAAAAACTTTGGGTTTTCCATTTTAAGATTTTAATCGGGGGCCGCATAACGCGGACCATCGTCGGGGCCCGGGGGTTTATTTATACACGCCCACAATTAAGGTAATTATTTATACACTGCCACAATTGGGGGGGCAGGAGTATTTAAAAATTCCATTTCAATTTAAAATTAATGAATGTAATAGGTACCCAAAATGCTTCAGATGCTTTATTGTTTTAACGAAATATTGTTTTGTTTTTGGTGAGAGAGAATATAATTATAAATGGATTTAAAATTTTTGATATCCTCCCTTTTATTCAAAAGATTTTGGTTGTAAGTAAATATTAATTTCTAGGAAAGTTTTTTACCAAGTCAGCTCTATCTAAAATTCTGATTCTGCCACCATATGTCCAGCAGTGTTTACATGTTGAGAGAGTGCACAAGAAACTCTTCTTTCGTTTTTATGAGAAGTGATGACAATTAGATTTCTGCATTTGTCCTATGAATTTGACCATTTACGGCATGGAATTTGATACACTAGTTATAAGATTCTTTTTTTTATCTATTGGGTTTTAGTTTTAGAAATAAAATGGGTTTTGAGGCATTTTTTGCTATTTTATTTATTAAAAAGAGTTTTATAAGTTTGGGGGTTAAACCCCATATATGGAATAGAACAAAAAAAGAGGCATTCCTGGTTTTGAGAAAATAATGAATTGAATTTTGTGTTATATTCCTCTTGCGTATGCAAGGAAAGTGGTTACCTTAATCTATGGGTAAATTTTCTGGCTTTGTATTGTGTGTTTTATAAAATTTATTTATAATATGTTTTGGGTAGGAATTTCTGCAATTGGAAAATATTCTTGCAAAAAATTCCTCCCCCAAACATATTATAAAAAATTTTTTTAAAAAAAGAAAATTTCCCCCGTTAAGTCAACCACTTTTTAAAACCCCCAAGATATAACACAAAATTCAAAAAAAATTTTTTTTTCTCAAAAAAATCCCCTTTTTTTTTTTTTCCTTTAGAAAACAAAAAAATTTTCTTTTTTAAGAAAAAAAAAAAAAAAGGGCCCAAAAGGTTCCAAAAAAACAAAAACCCCAAAAATAAAAAATTTATAACAAATTTTAAATTTTCCTCCCTAAAAAATTTAGGACATACATCAGAAAAAAAAATTTCCCCATATTTAAAAAAAATTTCCTTGTGCACTCCCAACATGTAAACACGCGGACATGGGGCTGGCTTCAAAATTTTAGATAAATAAAATTTGGGGAAAAATTTCCTAGAAAGGGTTTTTCAAACCAAAACCCATGAAAAAAAAGGGGAAAAATTTTCCCTTTTTAAATTTATTCTCCCCGTCCCCAAAACCGTTAGTTTTAATAATAAGCATTTTAACGCATTTTTTAGGTACATACATTTTTCATTCTATTAATTTTAAACCTTTAAATTTATTCTTTTTTTTTAAAACAAAAATTTTATCTCCCAACCCCTTTTTGAGATTATAAATAATTACCTTTTTAAGGGAAAAAACCACACCCCCCCGAGGGCTGTCAGTTTTGAAGATGCCCTTTTAATTTAAATCTTAAAAATGGAAAACCCCAAATTTTTTAAAACATTATACAAAATTCTTACTTCTTTTTGGGATTTTTTTTAAAAATTTTTTTTTTAATTTTTTTTAAAAAAAAATTTTTCTTTTTTTATATTTCTTTCACTCCGAAAAAATTTTGTTGTAACACGGGGGGAAATTAAAAAAAGAAAAATCGGGAAATGGGGTTTTGTTTTCTTTTCCTTTTTAACCTGTTTCATGTTTTCAAATTTTAAAATTAAAAATTTTTTAAAAAAGAAATTTTTTTGGGGTTTTCTAACAAAATCATTTTCATTTTTAGTTGTCCCCATTTTTGGGAAAAACCGAAAACCTTTTAAAAAAGAAAATTTAAATTCAAAGTGGTTTCAATTAAATTTTACTCTTTAAAATTTTTTATATATATATATATATATATATATATATATATATATATATATATAAATATATATATATATATATATATATATATATATATATATATATATATATATATATAAAATATATATATATATATATATATATATATATATATATATATATATATATATATATATATGTATAAAATATATATATATATATATATATATATATATATATATATATATATATATATATATATATATATATATATATATATATATATATATATATATACATACGGGGTGCTTTTCCTTAGACGTTTATGGAAAACGGAGGAAAATGGGTTTTTTTTTTTAAAATTTGGGAAAAGGGGGAATTTTTGGGCCCTTTTTTTTATTAATCTAAAATATTTTAAAATTTTTAACAACGCGACTTTGCCTCTTAATCCAAAAAGTAATAGTGATAAGTCGTATTGGTAGTTGATATATTAAAAAGGGGAACCCCTATAATCAATAATTATATAGTTGTTTTTGACCTTTTTTAAAAATTTTTATTTTTTTCTTCAAAGCATAGCTTTAATTAAATTTTTTTTTCTACGCCCCCCAAATTCGTAAAAAATTTTAAAATTTTTGGGGATAATTTAGGGGGGTTTTTCACTTTTAAGCAAAAAAAAAAAAATTTTCATTATACACAGTTGGTCAAAATTAGTTACAAAAATAAATAAAATGTTTTTTTTTTTTTAAAGAAACACTTTTTTTTTTTTGTCATATTTAAAAAAGGTAAAAAATCCCTTTCAAATCATATATTATGTTCCTATACGTGAAAAGTAAGGTTTTGGGGAAAAAAAAAACGGGGTTTTTTAAAATGGAAATTTTGGGATATTTTTCCCTTTGATGGTTATATAATGCCCCGATGAAACATATTATTAAAAATTTCAAACCAACATTTGTTGACCAATGAAATAAAGGGGTTTTCAACGTTGCCATGGTAACCTATGTATTTTTTTGGGGAAATTTTTTTCTTCCTGGGAAAAAACCCCGGGGTATTATAATGAAAAAAAAATTTTACCAAGAAAAAAAAAAATTACAAACACAACTTTATAAAAGATTTTGAAAAATTACATTTATTATTTGAAAAAAAAACGGAAATTAAGAAAGTTCAACAATAAGTAAATTATAATTTATTTACTTTTTTTAGACAAACGATTTAGCAACAATTTCTAAATGTACCTTGAATTTTTTTTTTCCCCCTTTTTAAAGGCAAATAATCCAATTGGTAACTTTTATTAAAATATGTATGTGTTTTTAAATAATATAGA